>JAAVUB010000058.1:0-219047 GCA_014898885.1 Fusarium lyarnte (nom. inval.)
GACGGGGATGGGGGGAAGTCTTCAAAGGAGAAGAGCCGTTGCCGACAGAGTCTAGAGGCCTACCTGTCTGTCCCTAGTGGCTAGTCCTGCACCTCTGCCTGCACCTCTTGCTGCCGTCCCCTCCACGGGCGGGCACCTCGATCGGAGAAAAGGTACAGGACTCAGACCAAGGTACCACCACTAGGAGGTAGTGTGGGGACACGGCGCGGTGCTAAAACGCTCAGAAACTGGGAAAAGGGAAAAAAGGATGGAACCTCAACTCAATGTATCTTGGCGTCAAAGACAGAGGTGCGGGTACCTGAGCAGTGGCTTGACAGAGTTACCTAGCCCCAGGTACCTCCGTCTCCTGACTGGGCGGGCGTGATGCGCTTCGGTGGAGGGTAGACAGCAGCTTAACGCGCTCAGGGGCAGCGACGGGACCGTTACAAACCACAGCGGCGTCTGCAGTTGGTGAGGACGACAGGGGGTTGATGCATTGCAGCCCTGAAGTCGCCCGAGCCCAGCAATGGATCCCAAGCCTAGCCAGTCATCGTCTCTCTCTTTTAGCCCCCTGGTTCCGCTGCCCCCAAAGTCAGCCAGTCCGACTCTTTTCAACTCGAGAGTTTCCTTCAAGAACGAAGGCCTCAAACACGTTACGCCCCGACGCCAGCATGTGCCCAAGTTAGCACAAACTAACCAAAACTTGTAAGATCAGCTAGCAGTAGCTTCTCGTGTCGCCACCAAAGGTAACTCACAATTGACCTCCTTTTCAGCCTTGTCTCTTGGTTCGACAATTGAAGTCAGCAGCGTAACCTCCAGATAAGCGATCTCTTCCAGATGAGGAATTTGTCTCGTCCTTGTTCGTCCACCACATCAGATTCGCAGCATTGGACAGGCCCTTCCTTGTAGAAAAAGCCAACTGTGTCACATCCAACCCGCACAATGTGTACGAGGGAGGGGCCTGTTGGCGAGTAGCAAAGCAGGCCATAGCGGGCCAAAACTGCACGAAGACTTTGCCAACAAACCACTGACGAGTGACTGACGAGAACCACTGGCGTGCACACCCACTCAAGCCGTGCTTGGAGTCCACATCCGACACCACCACAAACACCCCAGCTCCCCAACGCACAGAACCAAGACATCCACCCATTTGTCCATTCATCCATCGGGCGTGACCAGCTCGATTTCTCTTCGTATCAATTGTCTCTTGGCCTAGACTTGTCCGGACTTCGGTCCGTCAGATAGTTCCAAGATATGCTAAATCAGTGCCGTCCCAGGATTGGGTAACATCCAACCGTGAGCCTGAAGGAATAGACATACCACAATTGGCAAGTGTGAAAGTTCAGAGACCGGGTAGAACTTGTGGTTCAAACCCTGGATCCGCATCCAGGGGCCCCGCGAGACTGCCGCTGTTGGGGAAGAATTAGCTCTGGGTGGTCGGCATCTTTACCTGTGCGTTGTTCTTTGTGCTTCAGCTTCAGCTTCCATGACGTGTGATCAGTTGTCAATCATAAACCTCTAATTATTTTTGCTTCGCCTGAGTTCATCTTGTTAACCGAGTCACATTGGCTTCGCACTCTGAGTCGGTGTCAAGTTCGATCCGTCTGACACTGGGACTGGCATCGTGAGAGACGATCGGCGTTCTCGTCCCAGACATCAGACCAGGGTATCCATCATGCAACAAAGAATTCAATGTGGCTGACGGCTGCAGTAAACGGACGGGTACACCAAAAAGTCACGGCCAAGACCAGGCGCAAGGACGCGGCGAGGACTTGTACAAACGCACAGTCTGAATGGTCGGGAGTACGGGAGTGGAGTTGAAGCGTCGATGAGAGTTTGTCTATTCCTCAGTTGGGTAGTATTGGTAGGGCACGGTACCTGCATCAGGGGTAAGGCCCTTGCTGAGGTGGGCTCTTTGGGTGAAGTTGTGCAAAGATGAAGCTTTTCATAGACGTGCGTTGTGCAGATATGCAGAGTCAATTGGATCATTCCTGTGCACACTAATGCAAGGTACGCGCCAATGGAAATAGTGGGTTCGCTTTAGGGGACGACAGGTAAACGGCCCCCAAGACGGAGCGGTAAAAGGGTGCTGTGCCCTCCATAACTTGATTCCTAATTGGCCGCCATTCCTGACGTTAGCTCTTCCTGCCAAAACAGGCAACCCAGAAACGGTCCGGTCTTACCCTATCGATCCGTTGTCTGACGAGGAGGGAAGGCGTCACCAGATAGCTTCAGCTGGCGCCACACTTCTTTTTGACCATCTCGATTCAAGTTTTACATGACGTTATCAAATCATGTTGCTCTATTCAATACCGAGATTGATATTGGTCAAGTCAGCTCGAATCAGACCGGATGAACCTGTTTGTCAAGGTTACAGGAACCAATACGACATGACGCGCTTGATGGTCAGAAGCACTTGTCATGATGGATGCTGATCATCAGACCCGCAACATGACAGCGGAAGACTCAGCCAGCCAGAATAGATGTCAAGCTCTCGGGCCATCGGTTTATCATCCCGCAAGATTTCGAACTGGCCCAATGACTGCATGCTGACTGGTACCTAGGCAGCTGGCAATTGACGTCTCGAACAGGCTGCTGTTGGTCTATCTTGTTAGTCCTGCTGTTCTTCAAATCCCGAACCTTGTCCTCTTGCAATGCGAATATCCCAAACTTTTACCAAAAGGAGACGCATGAGCAATGCGAAGATCAAACATACGGCACGTGTTCCCGCCCTTCCCTCGGTTGCGAATAGCAAATCCACAACTTCAGGAGGTTTCTGTGTCTCTAGCCACATATCTCAATTTCGCACCTTTAAACCGCCCTGATACTGTACTACATCTGACGTAATGTCTTCGGTTGACGAATCTGATACGCATGACTGGAGTCTGTCGCCGAAAATCCGTACCGCCAGTTAAGTCTTGGAAGGCCAGTATTGACTCGGGGCTTCAGCAATGTCATCCGGTACTGCGCGGGCAGTAAGGAGTTCCCTTCAATTACCCGGCAATACTCTATTTCAAATGGTTTTCACTTGTGTCGTACTTCTTTGGGGGTTCCTAACAGTTTTCAGCGGTTTCTTTACAGAAGATGCTATCTTTCCCTGATGCTGGCAATTCTTGGTTGCATTTATCGAATGGTAAGTGGCACAGCTAATTGACTCTTCCCTTGATCCACAATTGGTTTCAAGAATTCGAGAAACACAACCCATGCTTTTAGATCATTGCTTCTTTTCGTTATTCAGTTATGAAAATTGTTAGAACAATTGCATCTCCAATTCTCATCAAGATGCTGATTTATGCTAGTCAGCCTTGCCAGTCGCATCGTTAATCCTGACTCATCCTTCTTCAGCAATCTCGTCAGATCTGCTGGCTCCACGTTCCGACAACCCCATGTCGACTATTGCAGGGGTGATCCAAAAAGGGGAACGCGATGACATTCTCTGCGGAATCTTTATCCATTAGTTCTTCTCAAAGAACCTTTTCACAAAGCAAGCTACAATTTTCGAGGTCAGGCTTATTGTCATAAACTCTGTCTTTCGTTTCAGAAATAAGCCTCCGCTATCGTCGGTAGCTTCAAGTAGGACACGGATTTCCTGAATTGTACTCGTACCTGCATCAAAGGATCCAGCGAAGGATCGTACCACAGCAATGCCACCACGCCACGGCACAACTCGTCGGCGTGAAAGACTTGCATGTTCGGGATGTGTTGTGAGGTGTGTATGCTGAGACCCTGTTCCTGCAGTAGTTCAATCCATCGTCATCTGGTGGGCCACAACACGGTTTACTGTGTGATCTCTTCTCTTGACCCCTTTTCTCGTGGTTCTCTTGTGCTAAACACTTGAGATCGACGCCTGTTCAAGCAAAATCAGCCTGACGTTGGGGCCAAAATTCGGTCGCGCCTTGGCAACTTTAGCGTCTGCCAGATTATTCCGACTTAGCTAACAATGAATAGGTTATTGAAGGGAAGCAGAATGAAACTATTCAGAGACTACCGGCTTCAGCGATGAACGGTCCTACAGCCACCGCTATCTGGCTTCTATCTTTGCCACCATAACAAAGCCTCAACGGTTGTGGCTGTAATACGAAAAGTCTCGCCCTTACTACAGTAAGCATGAAGCATTGACACACATAACATCCTTTGATGGACGACAGGAAAATGGTGCTTCAGAGACATTGATTCTTATCTTTTGCCGGATCCGAGTCTTTTCCCGGGCGCGCCCGCAGTGACATAAAAGATCCGACATGATAGATCAGAAAACACGAGATGCATGTCGAATTGTTTTCATCGTCAGCTTGCTCCTTACCAGTTTTGGCACCGTTACCCCTGACTTAGACCCCTGGAGGTGCATCTGGGGCATGGTACCTTGCAGGATCAGCATGGTACAGAGCCAACCAGCGTTGAGCCATGTCTCCGCCAGGCGGCCACATGCCATTGGGTCCACCAGTGTTGGAGTTTTACCTCACTCGATCAAGTCTAGGGGGTCAATCGCCCTAAACTCGCTCTCTTTTTCTTTGAGCTCTGGGCTTTCGGGGTTTCAAGGCAATTGTGTTTACCAAGCAAAGCTGAGAGCATGCAGCCATGAGACTCGCAGTTGGTGCCCACTGAATTGTGCTTGCATAAATGTCGGAATATCACAAGAGCTTGTGGTTGGTGGATTTGCTTCGACAACAACACCACGAAGTAGCTTGAGGATTCTCGATGAACTTGAACCAATTGCACCACGAAAGGGCCATTGCTATATTTATTCCTCTCACATCATCTCCATAGACTATTGCTCTCATGCTCCCAACTTCTAAGGTCAGAAAGCACAGACAAGAATGAGCACCGTTCGACAAACCCTACTGTCGATCGAGTTTGGCCGACCCGTGGCCGCAGTCAAACTGACTTATCAACCCTTTGGTCAAATCCGAAAAGCCCAACCGACAACCTGCATGACGAGTCACGAATCCTACCAATGACAGCAAAGTTCACACTGGAGACGATATGCATATGCATCCATGGCGGGGACGGCAGCGCGTCGAGCGCGTTTGTTGACCACTTGATTTCAGTACTCACCATCTGTTGCAGAGTTGGCATGCACCACTCAGGAGATGTCTCCCTTCAGAGCATCCCTAGAACCTAAGAATAATTTGTCCGGACATGGCATGACAATGATACGAATTCTCAGACGCTGTTGGTAACATGCCAAGCTTGGCGGCTCATGCTAACCAACCGGTATGGGGCTCTCAGCATCATGCCCTTCAGCTGCACCACTTTGAAGGACAGCTGAAGCCCCGGCTGAGCACGTTTACGTTTCTACCTAGCAAGACGCGCTGAAACGTGAGTCGCTCCCCTGTTTGGTCAACATGCGCCAAACAAGGGTTGTGGGACAGGCCAGACTAACAAAATGGGGCGTCTGAGATCTTTGACGTCGTCTATCATGGCATGGCTTTTCTCAGGGGATTCACTGTTGACTCAACCACAGTCTCAATCTGGCTTAACCAACATCACCAGTGGACCCTTGGACCCGGGGTCGCTTCTTTCCGACCTTACATGGTCTCTGACCCCGTTTAGTCGATCATCAACTCCATGAATCGAGTCACGTCGATTCAAGCGGTCGATTTAAGATAGGGGACAAGTTTATTTACTAACAACAAGCTATGGCATATTAGTTGACGCCCGGGACTTTTGGAAGAATCTCAGAATCTCTCCCTTGCATAAGCTACGACACCGCCCAAGACCACCAAGCTATCTACGGAGCTATTGGGCATGTCACCGCGTTGTTCAGTCCAGTGATCTAGATGTCACGATCCATGCCGATCTACAAAAACTTTACCATAACAGCATAAGGTTGAGCGGGTTACCTGATGCCACAATGTGTTGCATGTTGTCTAAATTGGGAAACGTGTCTATGCTGGAAATATATGTGGGATTGACTGCAATACGCTTTGACTTTTCAACTCAGTGTTACCACTGTCAGTAAGTTTGTACAGACCATTGAATGGACTGAGGCGTGTCTTAACTTTGGGTTACCAATATCATGGTGCTTGTCGAATGCCATGAGACTTGGGTCTCATACATACCAGCCAAAGGGTCTCGCCGGCATTGGATATGTACTACGTAAGACCCGGCCCGTAGATCACAGTCTGTGTTGTTGCACGATGTGACTATGGTGCAACGGCACGGTAAGCGAGCAATGCTATGTCGATGCCTTGACGGCCGCAGAGGACTCGGCATATAGATCAAGGCTAGCTATCGTGCCACTCGTGTGGTATCAGACGAGCAGTCAGCGTGGTTAGGGGCGTCGTTGAACAGGTATGAGAGGACTAGAGACCATCGTGCTTTGGAAATGACGCGCCAATCGTTCTTCCAGGAATCATTTCGTCTTGAAGAGATTCACATACTGCCTATCCAGCTCAAAGATCTCTCATCACCTCCTCCACAGCCCTGGCTGCCATTCTCTTCCTCTGCTCCTCGCCCATCCCCTCGCCGGCTTCCCTCACAGCTTGGAGTTTTCTCATCATCTTCTCGATCTTGGCAATCTCGTCTTCATCCAGGTCCTCTAACCCAATCCCCCCAGAAGCACCCTCCTTGCTAGTCTCCGCCTTGCTGGATTCTGGGGGTTCTTCAACATCCTGACTGGTCTCCCATATGGCACGTCGTAGACCCTCAAAGTCTGATTTGTCGAAGCCAAAGCCCATCTTTTGGGGATCTAACTCTTTGTCATCCTCATCTGCCTTGGCTGAGCTCGTTTCAAAGTCGCCGAACTCGGAATCTGAGAGTGGTGCTTCAATTTGAGACCAGTCATTTGCTTCGAGTGCTTCTTTTACTCGTGCAACACCGGTTTTTTCTGCTCTTCGTTAGTGACTTTCTATCAGTGATAGACTCGCCATACCGCCAAATTCGTTACGGCCAGTATCGCCTTTTCCACCAAGAGACACAAACTCCAATCCAGCCTCTGCGCAGATCTCATCCCATTCCTCTTCATTGCCATCTCCTCCAACGCCGATAGCCAGTCCTACGCCATCCCACTCCCATCCCCCTAGTCCCTTCTTCAGGACTTTGCCGATGTGCTCTACTAGTTCCTTTGCCGGGTGATCCTTTGATGATGAAATTGGACCTGCGGTGAAGACTACTACTACACCTCCTAACACGGCGAGCACTTCGGCGGCTTCGGGAGAGAGAAATGACTCTGACCATTCGGAAGGTGAGGCGATGAGGTCAAGCCAGATGGGAACTGTGGTGGAATAGTATGGTGTTTTGAGGGCGAGGCTGTGAGTTGTGCCTGCGATGCCGAGGGAGGGATCTGGTGATTCTGGGGCTGATCCTGTGAGGTCTGTGATGTGTAAGTAAACGTGCTTTTCGTGAACAATCTCAGGGTATTTCGTTGATATGACCAAGAATACCTGGATAAGGTGAGCTCACCTTTGACCAACTTTGACAAAACTGCTGTCTCATTCTCAAGGGCGACAGCCAGTATTCTTCTTGAGCTGGAACTCATCTCGGCTTCAGTCATATTGGCGGCTGTGAATACGACCCTGTATCTTTAGTGTATGAAAGAAAATGCGATGAATATTGAAAGAGATAGTGACTGCAGTATAAGTCGGCGAACTTGATGAATGAGATTGGTAAGGATGTGTAGATGATGAGTGAGCGACATTGGTGGGGTGGAGGAGTTGATAAGATAAGAACATAGTTACCCTGTACCACTACTCACAACGAATTTTGACAGCAATTTAATGAACTGGAAATATCTATTTGGCTCTTGGGTATTTAGATCTTGAGATAAGAGGCCATTTGACGCCTCAGTCTCTTATGTGTACCTTGAAACCTCATGATGTCGTTTCTGTGGTGATTCAATTCACAAGGTGAGGTTCACATCAACAGCATAATAACCTCAATACGACGTAGCAAAATATGAATGAATAGCATGAACGAATAACATTTTGAGTTGGGAATAACTATCATGAATCATAACTAAAGACCAATGCAAGGCAATGCAAGGCAATGCAATCTTGATGCGCCAACGCTTCCATGCAAACCCAGGAGCGAGCTCAATCTAATGCCCCTAACACCAACCCAACACCATCAAATACACGGCGAATGCCTTCCACTGCCCTCTCCATCTCCTCCCCATCCAAACGTCCGCTGCAAAACCTCCAACCCCGCTCTCATCCCCCTCGCGGAGTCTTCAGCCCCAGGCGCCACGCACTCGTCCACTATATCATCACGGCTCAGCCGTCCTCGTCGCCTCATCTTGATCGCCTGCTCAATGGGCCGTCGCCAGAGTCTGAACCACTGATCTTCACTCATACATGCATATCGGAGCGTCCCCTGTCTGTCGGGTCGACTCAACGACCACTCCACGAATACCGTCTCGTACCACCTCGTTCGCAGCGACACCCACGGCCAAGTGAATATCCACAGCAGCGAAAAATAAAACAAAAGAACAATCCATCGGGTAAGGCGCCATCGATTGGTTAGGCAGCGGTTGTATATCTCAACGCGTGCATTCGTCGTGGGGAACGTGATGTTGACTTCCCCACGATATCCCGTCCCCCGCACCAAACTCTCCAGCCTAGACCCCACGAGGGCGAAATCCCAGCCCGTCAAGCGCCGCTCCAGAACAAACACCTTTAGGCCGGCTTTGCTCGCACAGTATCGATAGCACCATTGCGCAACACCCGGCGTGCCCTCCTCTGGCGGTCCGCTGCCTCCGAATCCCGGTGCGCGTGTCATAGTCGCTGTTCCGCGGCGCACTTTGTCGAAATTGTTCACGGCGCGTATGCGTCTCCATGAGCGACGAGTTGCCATCTCTTGATACAGCAGGGGCGTGAGTTCAATGTGGATGTCAAAGTCGATTCCATCCTTGCTGGACTTGCGGTCTAGGCCCTGGATGCGGACGTATGGTCTTGGTGGCTCCTTGGCGAGTTCTGAGATGTGCTGTTCGAGAAATTCGGGGTCTGCATCAAGACGCTTGTCGAGATAGTAGACTACCTTGTCGTTGGAGGTTCCCTTGAAGGGATGCACACCAAGGGAGGATGAGCTGGTAGGCAACAGGTCAAATGGATTCGCGTGAGGCCCTTCATTGTCGACTACAGTGTAGCTCGGAGGCGGGTCATCCTCTGAGCGGTCCGTGTAGGGCGTCACATTCTGCTGTTGTCGCTGATCCTCAGGATAATGATGCATCGGCATCTGCGAAGTAGACGTTTGACCACTCGTCACGCTCTCCGAGTCCAGGTGCGGAGGAGTCTGCGATGTCTGCTGCGATGCCATGCTAGACGATATCTCCACAGCGAAAGAGTTGATCGCCCTCGACGGGTTGACGAAGAACGATATAAAAAGTCGGAGATGTTGATCAAGTCTAGATCTTGATGGAGTGATGAGCACGTGCCCAATCCGACCTCGCCACAGCGGTACACGTAAGTATTGGCTGTGAAGCACTGCTAAAAAGTCCGCGGTAGAAAATGAGGGGTGAGGAAAAATACAGCAGAGAAGAGGGGGGATACGAGCAAGCGAATGAAACTATCTTATAAGACAAGAGCTAGAGTTGATGTTATGTTGTCAAGTCGTCAAGGCCAACGAATCGGTCTGTAACCCAGTGACGAAACAAGATACGTACCGTACCCTTGGTTGTCAGTGAAGGTGGGTGCTGCCTGAAGTCATGGATGCCCTGCATTGAGCGAGCAGGGGTAACGCAGTTATTGAAACATTTATATGAATAGACACATATGCTGTAGATACAGTATCAAGGTGATAAATGTATTAAACTGTATTTAGGTTTCAGTTCATGCAATCGACGCCGAATTGCGGAGAAGATCTCATCCACTTTCCGGACCCACTTTGGCATTGACGATGGCTTCATTTGATGACCTCAGACATTTCCACAAATTCATGATGCGCTTGGACTCGCGCCACACAATACTTTAGCCATCTCAGCACCAGTCAATGCTCAGAACTCATAATTATAGGCGTACGCCTTCTATGCTTTATTCAGGTCCATGGCTCATACCAAATATACAAGTACTGGATCCCGGAAACCGCTCCTCTCATACTTTTAATCCTCCTCTTCTATACGTGGTAGTTTTTCTTTCTCCTCCTATGGATCAACATCCACCAAGCGTCCAGAATCCCACTTCTTCTTCGCCGCCTTGAGGAGAACATCTAGTTCACCACTCATCTCGCACATACTGCGGAACGTACCATCCTTGTTGTTGATGAGTTCCCAAGGGTGAGCATACTCCACCACCTGGCCCTTGTCGAGAACCAGCACCTTGTCGTAATCTACAATGGTTGCCAGTCGGTGGGCAATTGTGATCACGGTGCCTGTGAGCTCGCGGATTGTTTCTTGGATCTTTGAGTCGGTGCCGTAGTCGATGGATGCTGTGGCTTCGTCCATGACCAACACTGTAGGAGACTTGAGCATGGCTCGGGCCAGACACAGAAGCTGGCGCTGTCCTTGTGACAGATTTGAGCCGGATGCTGCGACTGGTGATTGAAGATTCAAGAAAATGTTCTTGTTGGTCTTGGAAGTTGGCGAGTTTGGCGAGCCAGGTGTTTGTGTAGGAGTAGGTGGTGATGTTAGAGGCTCATCGGGACCAATGAGCTGTACTCGTCGAAGCGCCGCAAAGATCTGATCATCTGTGTATTGATCGAATGGATCCAAGTTGCTTCGAATCGTGCCGTGGAATAGTGTAGGATCTTGAGGCACAATGGTGATGTTCTCTCGGAGATCCTGAAGACCAATGCTGCCAATCTCCAGTCCGTCGATGAGAATCTTGCCCTTGTCTGCCTCTAGCGCTCGGAAAATTGCCAGGGCCAAAGAACTCTTGCCTGCACCTGTTCTTCCAACGATGCCAACCTTTTCTTGCGGCTCAATCTTGAGTGTAATGTTCTGCAAGACAGGGTTGAGCTCCTTTCGGTAACTTGTTGTATAGTCCACAAACTCGACCGATCCCTTCCGAGGCCAGTCTGCTGGGGGTCGGCTGTCCTCAATAACGGCCTCCGCCTCTTGCTCAACATCGAGGTACTCCTTGATACGTTCCATAGAGTTCATGTTTTGCTCATTAATGGCATAAAGCCGTACAAGCCACAGAACACTCTCGGTGAAGCTCAATGCGTAGCTCAGAGAGATACCTGCAGCACCCGCATCCGTCTTACCAAGGTTAAGGATAAGGAACATGCCAGCAAAGAAGGCCACCAAGTCTCCCACAAGATCAGCCCGGAAGGCCAGCCATCTATTGCATGCCCACAGGTAGATGAAGGGTCGGCTCTGGGTGTTGATCTTCTCCAAGTTGTCTCGGATGAATCGTCGCTCGTCGCCATAAGCTCGAATGGTTGTCATACCACTCAATGTCTCTCCAAATTGCTGGAAAAGAGGACTGCGCTGCACTGCCTCAAGACGCTTCAGATCACGAGAAGCTCGGAGGTAGAAAGCGGCGATGAGGTAGAACAGAACAGCAATACCGGCAGCGGCGTACAAGAAGTTGGGTGTGATGTATGCAATCAGGCCAACTGTCATCATTAGAGAAATACCACAGCTGATCACTCCAATTGCCACAGGTGCAATTTCTTGATCGACCGCCTCCAGATCTTTACTGAATCGGTTCATCAATTGGCCAAGCGGCGTAACATCAAAGAACTTGAACTTGGCTCGCGTCACAGATGCAATCAGCCGATCGTGAATGCCCTTTGATGCCGTCAACGAACCCAGGAAGATCCAGAGGTCTCTGAAGAGAGCTGCCAGGGCACCGGCAATTCCAATAGCAGCGAGAACGCTCAGGTAGTACATGGCGTTGACCCCATGTGGGTGGTCTTGCGTAGAAATGAACCCATCGAGAGGCTTCAGATCTTCCACAGAGCCGAGTCGGACAACGTTGGCAAAGCCGACAGCGTTGAACTGTGTAGAAGAGTACATAGCCGGCATGACCTTTGACTCTGCCGTACCATTGACGTATTGGTTCGCCCATACACGGACCCAGAGGTTGGTAGCCAATCCAGAAACCTGTTGAGAGATAAAGACGAAGAGAGCAACAATCCAGAACCACCAAGGGCCCATGGACTGAAGGTACAGCTTGAGAACGGGCCACTTGACTGACCCAGTGGCCTTGGTTTCTTCCATGGCGTCCTTCTTGGGCTTGTTCTGAGCGTCCTTTTTAGAGCTGTCGACGCCATCGAGAGCATCGCCTTGGCCGTTAACAGTGGTCTCGTCATCGCCGACGCTTGAGGGAACACGAGAAGGAATGCGCGAGGGGTTGGCTGAGCCGGGATGAGACTTTTGAATCTCCTCACCCAGCTTGCCAGAAGCAATAACCTCAGCTGAAGGACCTTGAATGTCAACTCGACCATTCTCAAGCAGAACCACATAATCCGAAGCAGGAACACAAAGGGTCGTGTTGTGTGTGACAAGAACACAAGTACGGTTTCTCATGAGGGGTCCACGAATGCAGTTGCTAAAGATCCATTGCGCGGTGTGCGAGTCAACAGCGCTGAGACAGTCGTCAAGTAGTAGATGGGCAGAGTTGGAGTAGAGGGCACGAGCAAGAGAAATACGTTGCTTCTGTCCACCAGAAAGTGTGATGCCCTTTTCTCCCACCAGTGTTTCGTCGCCGTGGTCGAGAATCTGGAGATCGCGCTCAAGCGCACAAGCCACAATGACATTGCGGTAGCGTTGCTCGTCAAACGGCGCAGAGAAGAGAATGTTTTCGCGGACGTTTGCATTGACCAACCAAGCGGATTGTGCGACATAGGCGATCGTGTTGGCGAGACCAGTCTCAGGGTCGGGATGAACATCTTCTCGGCTGCGGCCACCAGGACAGTAAACACCTCCTTCAAGCAAAGTCATTTCACCGAGAAGACCCATCAGCATGGATGTCTTTCCAGAGCCTGTAGGGCCTGCGATGATGTTCAGTTTGCCGATCTTGAAATCGATGTCCAGATCCATGAGTCGGAAAGCACGGGCACTATCCTCGGCGACAGTGTCTTTGCTACCCCACGTAAGAGTAGCGTTGTTGAAGCCAATTCGCCTGACACCCTCGTCATCCACATTGTCCAAGCCAAGCTGAATATACTTGTCAGTCTCTTCCTCCTGAAGGAAGTCCTCCACACGATCGATAGAAACCTTGGTTTCCTGGACGTGGGCGAACATATCACCAAACTGGTCCAGAGGGACACGGAGGAGCATGAAGAGTGACATGGCTGTAAAGGCAATGGATGGCTTCAGGGGCTTTTTCTCGACGACCGTGTAGACAAGGAACGAGAAGAAGGTGATGAGAACGGGCACGGAGTTCCAAATAGCTACAGCCAGTGCCCAGACCATGAACCTCGATCGCAAAGCCTTGAGTTCCAGTTGGCGCTTCTCGTCAATGATACGGCCAAAGCGTTGTTCCCAGGCAAAGTACTTGATGATGCGAATGTTTTGCAAGACTTCATTGGTAACGTTAGTACGCTTGTCGGTTGCTGCAAGAATCCTCTTTGAAGTGATGGTGAAACCCCGAGCAAGGCCGTAGTTGACAGGCAGGAGAAGGACCATGACGATGATGCCAGGGATAGCACTCAGACCCATGACCTGCCAGAGCAGTACAACCGCAATAACCAGCTGTGTAGGAGCGGAAGCACACAGAAAGTGCAGGTACGCAGTGACTTCGGAAATCTTGAAACTGTCGATAGACATGAGGTTGATGATGGTACCCAGGTTGGCCTGCTCGTCGGCAGAATCGTCTTTCTTGTCGTCCTTGATACTCTCGTTGGCAGATTCGGCATCGTTGGGAGAAGCTTTCTTATCATCCTTCTTCATACTCAGAGCTCGCTTAATCTTTCCTACAAAACCATTCTGTGCCTCGTCTTCCTTGGGGGGGCTAACTTTGTCATCAAGCAGCACCTTGTCCTTGCCTGTGGAAGCCTTGCGACGAAGGGCTTTGGCATAGATGTCGCCAATAATAAGAGCTCGGACGCGGATGCAGATCTTTCGACCAATCCAGAGAGCTTGGTTATCGGCGTATGAACGTATTAGATCGACTACAGGAAGGCCAATGACATAAAGCCAGATGACATTGATCGGTAGGTTTGTACCCGATTTTGTATTATTGCCTTGCCAGAATTCGATTGTCTTATCCATTCCTGCATTGTAGTCTTCCACGAATTCGAGAATTACTTTCAGAAGAAGGGTTGGCGCAAACGTAAAGAGGCCAGCAAGGACGGCGAGGGCGCATTGAATCAGCAAGTCCCGCTTGAAGTACTTGAGCAAATGCACCGCGAGAGAACCAGTTCGCTTCATCTGGCGGTAATCAGCAATAACAGCAGCGGCCTTGTCCTTGGGCAACAAGTTCCAGACATGCTGCATTTCCATTGGAGCCTTCCAGCCCTTGTAGACAATCGCATCAACCCAGCCAAACACAGCCAGAGAAAACAGACTGGCCAAGGGCTCACGCGAAGGCTCAATTCCGTCCTCCCATTCCAAGCGAACTGTTTTGTTCCCCTTTCTAGTGGTCATTGCCATGACAAAAAGGAGTGTAATAAGTGCAAACTCCACAATCGTTGTGATCTTGTCGGTTGAGCTAATGTCATCTTGGAGGAGGGCGGATCGGAAGAGAAAGACTGAAAGAACCCAGTTGAAGCCGTAGAGAAAAGCTGTGTGGTTCCAGAGATGAGGACCACGCCATTTCAGGGCACCGAGCAGCAGACGCAGAGTCGAGAGGACAAAAACGTAGATCCAAATAAGTAAACCAGTGATGGCTGCAGAGCGGCTATGACGCCCCTTGCTGCCCTCAATTAGCTGGAGAATATTGACGGCAACGAGACCAGCGATGGCAAGTTCCTCCACAACCTGCGAAACCAATTGTCCAGTAGGTGTGTCGGCTTGAACGATAGAACCACGAGTGGTGGTCTTGACAAGGGCCAATCGACCACCATTAATCTCAAGCCCATCATCGTCATCAGAATCGTCAACCTGCTCGGGAGGAAGATCGGTATGGCTGTGGCGTCGGTGGTCCTCGCTTGCAAGCTGTTGATACCTAGCTTTGGACTTGGACCAGGAGCTTAGAAGGCGTGAAATGCTTGTCCAGGCCAAAAGCGCAACGGAAACGAACAGGGCGATCAGAGGGAACAGAATCTGCAGGTAGCTAGAGTGGTACAAGAAAAACGGTCAGCCAGCTTTTCAGCGCAGGGGTCAAGACAAGGGAGCACAAACTCTACTCGGAAGCAGACGCTGAAGTCATCAATCTCCCATATAGCTCCATTGCACTGCGCAAACCCCATGGTTTCAGAGATATTGCTCGGGTCGAGCTCACTGGTATTGGGGACTGCCGCAGAGGCGGAAAGCAAGTAATTCGAGATGTCGCGACAATGATTGACGGGATTGTATGCGTCAAAGGAGTTCTCTAACGGGTTCGGGCAGGATGGTCAAGACCCAAGGTGGGTTGCACGTGTGCGTCGGACCGGTAGCGGTGGCTGCGGCGCTGGAGGTCTCGAGGCAGTCAAGGTACTGTGCAGTCTTGTCGGAGCTTTGTCGCAATGATCCCGGTCAAGCGTCACTTGCAAGCACCATTGATAGAGCGTGGCGTGACGTGAGCGATTGGAACCCGGATGGTCGAGAAGATTGATATTTCAAGACCGTAATTGCGCTTCTTTGCGATCGCAAATTTTGAGTCGTTCAGCACTCAATCGAACTGGAAGAGGATGCCGGGATCGCAGATTGTGGTGTTGATCATCGATCAGATGCCGGCAGAGTTTGTATGCGAACTCTGAACACTCTCCGACGAATGACGTCTTAGTAGAGAGCGTGAAAGGACCAAAAGAATACTCTGCAGAAACTAAAATGAAAGAATATCGGTACCGATGTAAAACGAAGTATTAGATGAAGAATGCAGTCGAAACAAAAAGTTTGACCGTGACTTGCAGGAACTAAGAAAAGAGGAGGAAGAGACGAAGAGTGCGGCGGCCGTTGAAGAGAAGAACCAAACGAACCGACCGAACGGGGAAGACTAGGCCAGGCCCAAACAACACAAGTTCCGAGATACGTTATGGATTCACACGCACGCAAGACAAGACTTTACTCTTGTTGGATGCACCGGGGGGAGAGGAAAGTGGAGGGCATGTGTCGGTGTCCAGGGAGTGAGATGCGAGCTATGAAGCTTTAGTGGGGCAGTGATGGCCTAGGCTAGGTACAGTTCAGTAGGTGAGGTAACGATAGATGCGATGCGATCCATACAGATGATGAATGCAATGCTGCCCTGCTCTGTAACTTTACGAAAGCCTCGAGTTTAGTTGGTGTCGGCTTATTCCTTACTATTTCTTTGCAAAGAACTAACTTTCGAGAAAACCTCTAGCCTCAACGATCCTTGGGACCCATTTACCCACTACAAATTTCTCACAAGTCGTCATGACAAACATTGGCAATTAATGATGCGAGCAATCTCTGTTACCCCAGTTCCATACTGTATGACGGGGCTGCGGGGACAATCACCTCGTCTACTCCGTTTCAAGCAGGTGTCAGATTCCTCAATTCAACACAATCAATTGAATGCTATAAATGTTTTCCTGTTCAATGCAACTGATTGATAGCGAATAATCCTTGTAAAGGGTCACAAGGATATCGACGTTGAGCCAAAACTGAGGCATGTGTAGACAAGGTATTCTAACCACACAGACCCAGTTAGCGTTCAAACTTGAAGATACCTAACCGACCGCTACAAAAGGCCCTTTGCATCAGGTAACTGGCTCCGACAGCCTTATCTAACAGCATCAGTCATGAGATATGAGACATTGGCTCGGAATTAATACCGGCAGACTGTAAAATGATGGAATGACTCGAACAAACAAGGGCGATATTATAGGGCCAAGGAGTGGTAAACATCGTGAGTTGACGCGTAGGAACGTGCAGCATTTATGAATCAGTGAAATGCCAGTAGTCTTGACTAATTTCCACGCACGTACCTGTATTCGGTAGATACGGTGATGATTGGGATCGCGATCGTTATCAATTGAAGTTTGAAAGAGCCCGATTAATACCTAAATGATTACGGAGTACATTGACTGCTATCAAGCATTTGACCATGATCTCTAACTGTATACCGACGGGTTGGAGTGCCATTCCAGAGGCTCCTGATTGTTCTTTTCATCCACGCAAATGGATTATATCTGCAGACAAAGATCATCATAAAGTCAAACATCATTATCCTTCTTTGTTTGATCAACAATACCCATTGCATCCTATCATATCATGCAATTCACGACAAACGTTCCAGTCAACCATCACCACAAACTACCCTAGAAACAACATCTCCACAACAACACCACATGAGCTGAAGTCTTGCGTCCTCTGTGAACAGGGATCATGTCTTCAACAGCTTACATGCCACCCTGCGGTCTGAGCGCACCCATCACAATTGTGTCCGTAGCTCTATGATATGCAGGAAACACGCCTCATCCAATCGCTTATAACTTTGTTTCTCACCTATCAACCGCCAAAAACGCCATTGAGGCTCTACCGCTATCATCATAGTCTCTACAACAATCACATTGTCGAGCAACACAGCCTTCAAACGTACCGTACGACAAGACAAGTGTCGTGCATTCAGCCTCAACACATGCAAACCGTCGGGTTGATCACCATCCCCTCTTTCGTGATTCGCTATCCCTCACCGCCGGCTAATAAACTCATTCCTTATCGTTACTCCAGGTCCCTGGGGAAAACGGTTCCCCCACGTTCTAATGCCGTGTAGCGGTTACATTCAACGTCTTTGACCAATCGAAGTCTGATGACCTTGCAGTTGAACTGGACGTGTTCCTGTTGGACCGTGACGCGAGGGCCTCACTTCTGCAGGACCGGTGAGACCTGCAGTGCTGAGACAAACCGTGAACTAGTCTGATGTGTAGACAGTGTTTACTCTTTGAATGTGTACCTGTGTACGGAGTAACCGTGTAGGGTTACAGTCTCTTTATTAATTCCTGTGTAGACTACCCTGCAGTTACAGCAAAGCGAAATCGGACGTTGCACAGTTGGCATTAAATATATGTCATTCATAGATCGTTCTTGAGTTACAACGGAGCTCATCCGAACCACACGTGGCTTTCAGACATGGCGTCCCTCTCCAACCAACCCGTCATGACAGCTCTTGGGCTATTTTTGTTAATATTGACACGACAGCCTTTAATGACTGTCCCAATTCCCTTCCCAGCCAAGTTGACATCACTACCCCGACTCCTCCGGCTTATTGAGCAAAAAGGAAACAAAAACATGTTAACTATTTTATCTTTTCTTCCTCTTTACTGATACACAAACGCCCGACTTGGCGGGCCACAACGAAAGGCTGAATCAATCGTGCCTTGGTTCGTCAAGGTTGATCAGCCCATAATCATGCCCTTCATACCGGCCATGTCACCCTCCTTGGCGGCGATTTCGAAGTAACCGTAGATGATACTGTATCAGTTAGTATTGCGATCAAGAATTTAAGGAGTTTCAACTTACGTGACAGCAAGGAGAGTACCGGTACCGGAACCGAGAGCGCCCAAAAGGTCACTGGTGACGGAGAGCGCACCAATGCAGGCACCACCAAAGGCAGCGGCAGTGGGAATGATGCGCTTGAGCTCCTTGTACATGGACTGATCACGGTGACCGGCCATGACGAGACCCTGATCCTTGAGCTGCTTGGCAACATCACGAGGGCTGGAGCCAGAGACCTCAATCCAGGTCTTGGAGAAGAGAGCGCAAGCACCCAGCATGTAGACGATGTAGGCGCTCATGTGGATAGGGTCGAGAAGAGCCTCCTTCAGGTTCTGGGGAGGAGACATGTAGTAGACGAGACCAGAGGTAGCGTGGAGCTGAGAAGAACCATCCTTGGCCTCCCAGACACCGAAGAGACGGACAAGGAGGTTCTCAGAGAAGCGGGAGTAGAGCATCTGGCTGATAAGGAAGACGTTGGAAGAAAGAGCGGACTGCAGCATGATGGGCATGTTGGAGGTGTAGAACAGGCGGACGGGGTAAGATCCACGAGCACCACGCTGGCGAGAAGACTTGACGGGGATCTCGACGCGGAAACCCTGGAGGTAGATGACAGCGGCGAAGACGGCAATGGTGGCAAGGAGGTTCATGATGTTGGGGAGGTTCTGGCGGTAGAAAGCCTCCTGGAGAGCTCGCTGCTTGTTGGGCCAGGTCATGAGGAGGTGGAAGAGGGCAATGACAGCACCCTCAAACTCGGGACCACGGCCAGTGTTGATGGTGGTGGGAGAGAAAGCCTTCCACATGATGGACTCGCAGATGTTGGTGGCAATGAACAGAGAGATACCGCTGCCAAGACCGTAGCCCTTCTGGAGGAGCTCGTCGAGGAGGATAACAATCATACCGGCAACGACAAGCTGGAGAATCAGGAGGAAGACAATACCAGCACCGAGGTCGGAGGGAGGTCCATAGAGACCGGAGAAGACGTAGACAGTAGCAGTACCGGCGGAGAGGATAAAGGCCAGAAGCTTCTGGGCGGTCTGGTAGAGCTCGCGGTCGGACTTGAGGTCAAGGTTGACGTCGATCATGTGGGTGCCAGCAAGGAGCTGGAAAACCATGCCAGAGGAGATGATGGGGGTGATACCCAATTCCATCAGTGTACCACGGTTACTCGCGATAACCATTCGCAGCCAGTATAGAGGATCCGAGTTGTCGGAGGACACGATACCGTAGAGAGGCATCTGGCTCATGACCAGGAAGATGAGGAGGGTGAGGGCCGTCCACATGAGCTTCTGGTTGAAGGGAATCTTGGTCTCCGGCTGCTGAACCTCAGGGAGGAACGGCACGAACGGTTTGACCAGATCGAGGAATCGTACTACCGAGCGCAGCCACTGTTAGCTTCTGTCTGATGATCGCGATGCCAATTGGCAATTGCGCGCCATTTTGTGATGTCGCGCGAGCTCAAAAGTTTGAGCTTCAGCTCCAGACAATGGGAACAAACTTACGGGAACTCATGGTGGGCAACGATACTAAAGGGACAGAACAAGAATTGGACTATTCATCCAATGAGGGGAAGAAAGAAGGAAAGAAAAGGAAGATGCTGAGCTTGAAGAGCCCAGGCGGTTTGAAGGGTCGATGGGAGAATAATTAAAGGAGAGCTGGGGGGCGGAGGTTGGCGATCTGGCTTCAATGAGCCCAAATTGTAGATGTGTCCAATATTGGGAGTGGAGTGGCACGTGACCTACCCCAGCCAGGGGCGACTCGAGGTGAGAGCTCCAGCTAAGGTTCCATTCCCTGAGCTTCTAGGCAAGCTAGCAGCGAACAAAGGGGTTTCAGCCTCTGAGACCAATTGAAGCTAAGCTTTAACCCCGCCGTAATTTTTCCGTCAAATGACTCCGCTTTGCCTGTTCTGGAACATTTGAGGATTTGACTCAATATTGTTTAACACTGGAACCAAACGACAGGGCAAATATCGGGTATCAATATCTATGGCTTTATCGTATTAGATGCTTCGTCGCCTGAGTCCTCTCCTCAGGCGAAATGTCACTACAATGTCTAGAAAACCTCCAGCAGAACCCCTGGTGGTTGTGCTAGGATCAACGGGCACGGGCAAGTCAGATGTAAGTGTTATGCTACGTGACAGAATGGCTCTGACGACGTTAGTTGGCTGTTGAACTTGCAACTCGATTGAACGGTGAAATTATCAATGCCGATGCTATGCAGCTGTACAATGGACTCCCAATCATCACTAACAAAATCACCACTGAAGAACAACGTGGTATTCCTCATCATCTCCTTGGACATATTTCTTTGGATGAGCAACCATGGGATGTTGATGATTTCAAGCGGGAGGCGACTCGAACAATACGAGAGATTCGTGGTCGAGGACGATTGCCCATTCTCGTCGGTGGTTCACAGTATTACGTCGACCCTATACTCTTCAAAGAGGTTATTCTGGATGACATAGACCTGGATATGTCCAAGTCGTTCCCAATTCTGCAAGAGTCAGGTGAAGTTATGCTCCATGAGCTACGAAAGGTTGACCCTGTCATGGCCGATCGATGGCACCCCAAGGATCGTCGCAAGATTCAGCGATCCCTGGAGATTTACCTCAGGAGCGGCAAAAGAGCATCCGAATACTATGCTGAGCAACAAGCTCGAAAAGAAGCGGCACAGCAAGACGCCAACAAACAGCCCTGGGAGAACCTGCTATTCTGGGTCTACTCGGAACGAGATGTCCTGCGAGATCGTCTCGATACGCGAGTCGATAAGATGCAGAAGAGTGGGCTTATGGATGAAGTCCGAGAACTTTACGAATTTAAGCACAAAAAGGAAGCAGAAGGCCAACGTCTCGACATGACAAAGGGGATATGGCAGTCAATTGGATATAAGCAATTCGAGCCATACCTGTCTGCTGTTGACGAGGGGCGAGAGGCAGAGCTCGAGAAATTGAAGAGCGCAGGACTTGAAGAAATGAAGTCGGCAACGAGACGATACGCTGTCTACCAGACTCGCTGGATCAGACTGAAGCAGATCCCACGGATACGCGAGATTGGGCCAGAAGCTATGAACAACATGTATCTTCTGGACAGTACGGATGTCTCTGCGTATGGACAGAACGTCGTTGAGCCGGCTGTGAAGTTGACAGAGCAGTTCCTCAAAGGCGAAGAGCGTCCGTTGCCGACTGAGATTTCGCCACTTGCTAAAGAGGTTATCACACAAGTTGGCAACCCACCGCCAAAAGCAACACCATGCAAACGTACATGCGAAGTCTGTCATACGGTGTTGATGACGGAGGAAGCGTGGAAGCAGCATCTAAAAAGTTCAACTCATCGACGTGTTGTTCGCAAGAAAGCTAGAACGTCTTTGGTACCAGTGGAAAAAGTGCCCGAGGACAAAGAAGGAGACTCTGGGCCAGAGCTGGGGTCCATGTTTTCAGAGTGATCAATACAAACAGTCAAACCTACCATGCCGCGATCTGGGTCCGTTCCGCCCGGTATTTAACAATCACGTCACTTATGGCCCATGATCTGAGAATTATGGTTACGCGTAAAGCTGCTGAAGGTCATCGCTCTTGAAACAATATACCGACACTAGATGCCGTCATCGGATCGACTCGGATGCTAGCCGTTGACCCGTCTAAACGAATAATAGAGACAGCATTCGATGTCTCAATCAGGCCCGTTCGACATGCCATGGGAATCACCAAGTCTGCCTTCCAAAGAAGTGATCCTGAAGTCCTAGCCGGAGTCCGAAGACGTTGAGAGTAGACAACTGCCGTTGAGCCTTTTCATAGGGCTTTCCGTAAATATGATGAGTTGGCATTGAATTCAGCATGCCGAGACGATCTATGCGATGTCCTTTGCTTCATCAAGGATCATGCCAGTTTGCATAATGGTCAGCTGGCCTAGGCCCCAGGATAGAAGGACGATAATAACCCGCTCACCCGAACCAGGCACAAGACCTTCAATGCGGTAGATCATGATAGAAGTCGGTTTTGATGAATCGCTACCTTCAGAGCCTGATAGGTTCACCGGACACTCGGTGATATCATGCCCGTGGGGGCATACCATCAGAACGAACATAGACAAGGATCCGAAACCCATATGGGGCCGGGCTGTTGCCATAACCCGACGAGTGAGAGCAACGGGGAGTCATGGAAAGACAGCGGAGAAGAGCTTATAGGTCTGAACTGAGCATTTGGGTCTGAGAGGCTAGGTCTACCTAGTTTAAGTGGCTTAACCTTCCGGAGCTTCCGAAGTTTGCGAAAATATCAATCAAGGGTTTTAGACGGTTGTGAATATTAAGGTCTGACGTAGAGTGCTAAACTACAGACCCTTTGGGATAGCATTGGATCAAGGTTTTAAGTGTTTAATGTCCGTCAGTCTGCATACGGTAACTGCTCTGATACAAATCGAGTCATCGGGCAGGGCTGGCGCTTTGGTCCGTGGCGGCGGACTTGGATGACAAAAGTCCGCCGCTACCCAGGAAGATGGGCTCGAGTTCGGTTCCAGGGGGTCCTCATTGGTCAGTTTCAGCTAGAAGATTCGATTTTAGCATATCGACCATGTGAAACTCAAAGGAATGCATCAGCGATTTTCCTGTCAGGCAGCTTTATATTAACCTTGCCCTGTATCTTTGAGGCCAGGTTTACTGTCTACCTATTTACGGTATGGAGAATTAAGGCAACCAGAATATCTGCTTGGACCAATACAGCCCTAGAACAAAGGGGTATTTTATTTATATTCATTCCTCTATATCTACGTCCTACGTCAACCGATGTGATTGAATAAACGGAATACGCGGATTCCGGTATGCGCGTTTAATTATTCAATCCTTTCATACCACCATTTATGCAGAGGCATTGGACCTACAACCGCTGAACAATCCGACAATACCTGGAAAAAAAAAAAAAAACAATAGGCCCCTGGGCTACCTCCCAGAAGAGACAAGACAAGCAACACACCTCAGCCAGCCATAACCGGCTCTACATTATACCGGTAGACTCGGCATCTTACGGTATCGTCAGCTGCCCTGCTTATCGTTTTTGCACCAGGGAGCTTTAGAGTGCCTGATCGATCATATCCATTTCACATCATCATTTTGGTTCTTTTCCTCCTCCTCCAGTCCTGGCAGATCCTTTGTTCCATTTGCGTTTCTGCTCTGCTGCCCCTCCCCCTCACTCACCTGACCCCAGTGAAACAGACGGAAGCGGCTTTTGAAGAACCCCAGCTATCCGCCTGAGCTGTACGTACTGTACGGTCTTAAGGTGGATCTCACGCTGGCGTCATAGGATATTTTACTCAACCTTCAACTCTCAACGACGAGACTCTTAATTGTTATGTGAGGATTTGCTCAATTCTGCGGTCATGTCAAACAACATCACTCACGGGCCGGGCTCTGTATCGCACAAGAACCCTCGTGTCTTGGCCTGCGTCTTGTGTCAGCATCGCAAGATCAAATGCGACCGTAACACGCCCTGTTCAAACTGTATCAAGGTGAGCATCTACAGCCGCAATTTCTTATCGGCTTTAGTTATTGATGCGACTTTTTAGGCAAATGTTACCTGTACTCCAAGCACTCCGGCTCCCGCGAGGAAGCGCCGGAGACCCAATCAGGACCTTCAGGAAAGACTTGCACGATGTGAGCAGTTGCTAAAACAATATGCCGATGGTTCTGTGCCATCCCCTTCTGCTGTTGGTCATTCACCTGCTCCAAATGGGACCGCATCAGATACGTATCCTGCGACACCTACCAACATCGATGGCCAGTCCAAGTGGAAACCAACGGGAAAGATGGTCAAGGAAGAGGGCGGAGTGCGATTCATGGATAGTTATCTCTGGGCTAACATCCACGATGAGGTGAGTCTACTGACTTGGCCTGCTAACATGCGCTAATGCCATTCAAGCTCCAAGCAATGAGAGAAATTGTCGACACCGATGATCCAGAAGAAGCCAGTGTCATGGGCTCTGAAGATTTGAGCCCAGATTACAATATCGATCTCCTGATACCAGCCGATACAGCTACCAGATCATGCGAGGAACTCCAGCCTGAGCCAGTCCATATCTTTAGGCTTTGGCAGCTATTTGTTGATCGCGTCAATCCCCTGACCAAGATCATCCATGTTCCCTCCGTCCAACCGTTTGCCCTGGAGATGGCTACCGATATCAACAAGATCCCACTCAACTACCAGGCTCTCCTATTCGCCATCTTCACCATGGCCACAGTATCCCTTACCGAGGCTGAATGTCTTCAGATGCTGGGAACATCTCGGGATGAAGCTCTTCGACGGTATACCATTGGAACTAAAGTGGCACTTACAAAGTTTAACTTTCTCAAAAATTACGACATGGTGGCTCTGCAGGCATTGCTGCTATACTTGGTAAGACAATAATACCCCTGTGTAACTATTGCTGACGATTCCAGTTATCTCTTCAGAACCGATATGATCGGCATGCGGCCTGGATTCTCAGTGGAATGGTCGTGCGAATCGCGCAAAAGATGGGCTACCACCGTGACGGCGACTACCTGGGACTGAACGCCTTTGAGACTGAAATGCGACGACGTATGTGGTGGCAGATCATCCTCCAAGATGCCAAGAACGCTCTAGTGTCTGGCTTGAGCCACTCGCTTCTCCCAAGCAGCTGGGACACCAAGATGCCACAAAACGTAAACGATGCCGACCTTTTCCCAGGATCAATCGAACCTGTCATACCCCGCGAGGGTCCAACAGAAATGGCCTTCTGTCTGATCGGCTACCAAATCGCCAAATTCCTCGTCAACGCCGAATCGCTCCACGGAACACCCGGCTTGGAAGCTGCCGTCATGGGACACGACTTTGAAGGCCAAGATCCTGCCATTCTACCGAGCATCCAGCAGTACCGAGATTTGGTGGACAATTTGGAGCAGAACTTGCTCGAGGTTGAAGCCCGCTACATCGACCCGACGGCTGGAAACGTGCACGTCGCCGCACTCAGCATTCGTCCCATGATCTGCAGCAAGATGAGGGAGATACTGGTCCCCATGAAGGAGCAACCAGAATGGGGGACAGAAATTCTCGACAAGAAGGATAACCTCTTCAAGATTGTCTTGATGAACAATGAACACAGCACCGATGCTTATGGCGTGATGGATCAAACTGGTTTCCTCTGGTTCCTCAAGTTTCATTTCCAGATTGACATCTTTACAGTCATGACCAAGCAGCTCTGCCAACGACCGACTGGCTCTCTTGCCGACCGCGCCTGGAACATGGTTCAGAAGATTTACCACTACCATACCGAACTCCTCGACATTTCCCAAAAGACATACTACATCCAAGCCCAAACAGTTCTGAAAGCTTGGAAGAACCGAGAACAGGCCTTCAGAGCAGCTGGCCAGCCCCTCGAGACACCAAACTTTATCTACCGCCTACGAGAGGTCGTCAAGAGCGAGAACAGAACCTCAGAACCGTCGCCACAACAACCTGTCGTCCATCCTCCGCAAAACTCACAGCAAATGACCGATCTTGATCCATTTTTGGGTAACTATCTGGATGTCTCGACGCTGAATTGGGATTTATGGGGGAACATGAACCAATCGCCACAGCAGCAGCAGAGTCAGATGCCTGTTTCGTTATTTGGCAATTTCCCGATGGGCAATATGGGTTAGGGTTATGAGCTTGTGCTTATGAAAAGTTGGGTTGGTATGATAATGAGCTGGGACTCTCCACGGAGTAGGGTGCATGTTGGATTTATAGAGCGGCGTTGATAGGGATGGATATCACCAGGGGAGCAATTGTACAGTATATTTTTTAACAGTCATAAGTTATGAACCACAATATTTTGGGTCTTGTTACGGTTAAGATGCCTGATTTTACCCTTGTACTTCCATTCGCAGGCAGCCCTTGATTCGCCTAGCCATCATGCAGCCTCCATATCCCCTCTCACCACACATCCTTCAGCTCTGAGCATGAGCATGACGCTCACGAGGCAATTCAAAAATCGGATAAGCATGTCCCGCACCATTGCTCCCACGCACAAGAGGATGATTCAAAGCACCATCAGGCATGGCATCCAGTTCGATATCAGAGTCGGCATCGGAGTCGTCATGCTCACGGCCGCTGGTACCAGTAGGTGATTTGGGACGAGAGCGCCAGTTCCAGAAGAAAACTGCTGTGAGGAAGATGATAACGATGGCGGTGCAGCCGATGGCGATGGCGATGACGACGCTTCTGTCGCTCATGCGGCGGTGGATGGTGTTGGCCATTGTTGCGGTTGACTGAGATGTTAGTTGTGATGCGAGATAGGGGATGACTTGCTAAGAGGACTTACGCTGTTAGCAAGCATCGAGAAGATTCTTATCTGCTACTGAGGATGAAATGAAGACCCTGAGCGATGGATGCGAGCTGGAAGTCTGGAGGAGATGAGGTATTGACGTTGACATTGCTGAGCAAACACTGCAGCGAATCGATGCATTAGGGGAACAATTTTTTGTATATTTATGTGTAGCAAACGACAAGTGATGAAGAATAGACTTGCCCATGTAAACAAGACCTTGTAGTCGTTTGAACTTGATGAATGCTCGAGTCTGCAAACATGTCATTTCCACATGACTGACACTGATAGCCACGGTCTCGTATAACCTCCAACAACAACGGTAATCACCATCTTATCTACCTACCTGAATACGAACCAGTACACACATCGAACTTACCTAAACCTGTTCCGCAGCAGGTCTATTTCCACCCGCCACATTGAGTCTTGCCGATCTTTTAGCACGCTCCTGAGCCTCTTTTCCCTGCTTCTTCTTCTGCTGCCGATGGGCTAGATACTGCAAACAACAGCACGGAACAATGAACAGTATAAACAAAACCGCCATGCCGACTGTCAAGCCAATGATGGCTATCTTGTCAGAGTGGCTGGGATTGCCTTGAGAGTGCTGTGTCGGGGCATCGAACGTTGCAGTGGGGGAGGCGATGGTGGTGAAAGTACTGAGGGAAGCCATTTTGATTGCGATGGAAATGAACATACCTGTTGGTGAGATTCTGATCTTTTCGGGTTTGGCAGATGGATTGGTGGTGAGGAGGATGAAGTTATATAGATGGGCTATCAACGTGTGTGAGCCGACAGCAGTGAACATTGCAATGTTGTAAGCCTCAGTTCTAAGAACAAGACATTGCTATGACACTGCCCACGGAACGCTCAATCTCTTCATATCGCGACGCCGGTTTTTGTTTCTTTGTTCTGGTGCCGGTTGAACATCTTTCAGCATGTGAACTGGACTAGTATGAAGACGAGAAGCATGGTTCTTGAGGAATGACTGTCACCTAATATCGAACGGCAAGTCTCTACGGTTCAGCTACACAGAAGCTCAAACTCAAGCCATGGCTGTGCGGTGCATGTCTACGCCTTGAAGTAAGGCATTGGTTTGAGGGTTGATATATTCAGGCGTGATGCCACTCATAGTTGTTCAGTGTCCAGGAGTATGCTATAGCCTAACCAACTGGCCTTCACGTCAAGCGTTAAGCACCTCGAGTTTTCAACCACAGCCGCTATAGAGAAGCTGTCATAATCACGGGCACAATGGCTGAGCTTGCCTTGAAGCATCATACATCACAAGCACACAGCATCAGAATGTAGATCTCAAAAATGAAACGACACCTAGACGGGAGAACTAGGTGTCGAGATTAACGACGGATCCAATTTCCCAATATTCTTCTAAGAACTGTTCTCGAGTCCAAAGACCCTGCCTACAATGCTGTCCACTCTCTACACTAGACAGCGTGCGGCGAACGTTCTTGTCTATCTGAAGAAGAAAGGAAATTCGAACCGCGTCAAAAAAATTCGCGATAACAAAACTCAAGAGCCCGCTTAGTCATTCAAGCTCTGCACGTGAGAGTGGGTCACGTGCGTCCCGAGATGAGGAATTGACATCATCCTATTGGCTGATTGGACCGAGAAGCCGAGGAGGCCCGTTCCGATATCTCGAGAATAGGAAGCCATCATCATCGATGCTCAGGTACGAATCTCGCCCTTGAAGCATCGACGCCGACGATATCGTTGACCGGACCTTGGCTGAACCCTTTCTCTTCGAAATCGACAGATACTCATAATCCGCCACGATGCTCGCTCAACGTGTTGGCGTCGCCGCTCTTCGTCAAGGTACTTTCGCAAACCGATCTCGACATTCCGATATCTAACAGCTCTATAGGCGCGACCAAGCCCTTCTTCGCCCAGAACATTTCCAAGGCTGCTCTCGCTGCTGGAATCTCTACCTCCTCCCCCCTACGGTATGCTGTCACCATCAATTGAGCTTCATGCATCTGACATCCGCAGCGCTACCGGTTCTACCAAGGTCTCCCAACAAGACGGCCACCAGATCCTCGTCAACCAGCGCCTCAACCGTCCCGTCTCTCCCCATCTGGCCATCTACAAGATCGAGCAGACATGGTTCGGTAGCTCCGCCTGGAACCGAATCACCGGCTGCACCCTCTCCGCGACCATGTACGGTTTCTCCCTCGCCTACCTCGCCGCTCCTCTTGTCGGACTTCACCTCGAGAGCGCAAGCATCGCCAGCTTCGTCGCCGGTCTGCCCCTCGCCATCAAGGGCGGCATCAAGTTCACACTCGGCTTCCCCTTCGTCTACCACGCCATCAGCGGCTTCAAGCACCTCCTGTACGACGCTGGCAAGGGTTTCGCCAAGACGACTATTATCCAGGCCGACAAGTACATCTGGGCTGCCAGTTTCCTCGGCGCCATTGGCCTGGTTGCTTTCCTGTAAAACACCAAAATTGAACAGATGGAAGGATATAGATGGTATGGTTCGCAGCGGATGATACAATGCATAAGGAGTATGCAAGCATGAGAAACTCGTGTACGAGTATTAGCCTGAGGGCATTCCTGACTTTAAGCAAAGAATTTTTATTATCTGTACCAAGCGCCTTTGAATGCTTGGGCCTGTTCTAACCAATACCTCGTGAGGTATCGCAACCAAACGCCGTTCGCCCGTCATGAATGTTACATGCCAAATGTCTAATCCAAGAATCGAGCATCCAGGATTGTCTTGATCAATCTCCGATTAC
Organism: Fusarium lyarnte (nom. inval.); assembly: GCA_014898885.1. Taxonomy (NCBI): domain Eukaryota; kingdom Fungi; phylum Ascomycota; class Sordariomycetes; order Hypocreales; family Nectriaceae; genus Fusarium; species Fusarium lyarnte (nom. inval.). The sequence goes on from JAAVUB010000058.1 coordinate 29,451, forward strand.
CGGAAGAGGCAATCTTTTCCCCGATGATGGGCCCGATAAAGTCCCTCAGTTCGGATATCTCTGTGTCAACGTTTGCTGTACCATTGACTTCATTTGCGTCTGATTCGACATGATCTGCCAGCGAAGCCACAGCTTGTACTATGCCCTGAACCAGCATCTCGTAGTCCATTGTACCCTCTGCCTTTTCCTTCAGAGGTTGTAGGATCCCCGAGTCAAAGGTCTGCAAGTTACGTAGCACCAGCACGCGGATCGCCTCTGGACCTCCTGCTTCCAACAGGCCGTGGATGGCACCGTAGAGAACCGCAGGGGGTTTGGTAGGGTCGAGAAAGTATTTGAGGCATGTCCTCGTCAACTTGGGCCGCAGGAGTGTGTTGGAAGCCGAGTATTTGCGTGCAATCCGTCCAACCAAAGACGCAGCCAGCTGTCGAAGATCATACTGCTCCTTGAGAGCATCAGTCCCCTCATCAGTGCCCAATTTCCTAGCCATTAGACAAGTAAGAGCAGGTGCTGAAAGGGGGCTGGCGTAGGGATCCAGGAATAGGCTCTTGTTCTCGATGAGAGCATTCGTCAACTCCATCATCTGCCTAAGAGTGAAAGTGTCATCGAGATGGTGTGTTACTCGATCCATGATGAAGGTGATAAAGTATGGGATGAGCTGGTGCAGACCAGGGTCATCTCTCACAGAACCGAGAGCGGCTTGCCGTAGGCGTACCACCTCTTCATCGGGATTGTCGTCGAGAATAGCAGCCTGGATTTTATCAAAGTAGAGTATGAGCTCCTTGCTCACAATGTGCTTAACAGATGGCTTCATGGAGACATTGTCATTGCCTGCCAAGGCGGATAAGGCAGGGTTCGCACCAGGTCCCTTGGGGAGAAGTTCCTGCGATCGAGATTCGGAAGTCGTGGGGTTCTGAGGGATGGAGGGCTGGACACCTTCGATGGCGAGCCAGTGTGCTGACGACGTTAGCATGGAATCGTGCGCCGACCAGAAAACGTACCTGTAAAACCCATATCGCGCGGCACCTTAGGCAGAGGCGCATTGATGAGCTTTTCAAAATCGACCTCCTCATCCTCAATGTAGAACAGCGGCTGGCCAGGTCCAAGGCTGGCCTCGCCGTATCGTAGCGGACGCGTAGAATCGTAGCCGTAGAGGGGCTCAACGTCGAGCGCCTTGAGCGCGAGGGAGATGTCGTTGACGGTGAGGGTTGTTCTGCGGGCGGCGCGCATGACGCGCAGAGACTCCACGATGACCTGGCCGATGCGGTACTCGACGTCCTGTGCCAAGCTCTTGAGCGCCTCTTCGTTGAGAGAGCTGATGCCAACCGACTCTGCGACATCCTTGACGTTATCGGGATTCCAGAGCAGTTTGGGGGTGTCGGTAGCCATGGCGCTGGTAGATGCGCGAGAAGGCGCTGACTAGACGATGCGATTCACAGGGCAGTGTAGGTGGGCTGAGACGGTGTCGAAGAAATGTAAGGTATATTTATTACGTTGCGTGAAGTGAAGCTTGACGAGGCTGAGATGGAGGTGCACATTGGGATAGTGGTGTGGCTTGATAGGTTAGCGCCACAATGGAGACTATCATGAGTGATAAAGACTTTGGGTAAATTAAGGTAGCATACCTTGACTTACAAAGTAGTATAGACCAAGTAGAGCATGAATTAGATACTTTTGGCAACTTTATTTCACGTTAGACATTTTCTTGCTTCGGGACCAGATTGAATAAGTTTTCCTTGGACACGTATTTATGACGATTGAAGATGAACAGTAGGATCTTGTGCAGAATCTATAAATGCTCTGGTATCTAGACAGGAGGCAACCATGATATACCTTCTCTTATCCAGACAGTCCCTACATGACAACCAAATGTCGAATCAGGTAGAACGATTCCATGGTATGAAAAACTGAGATACAGTGTTAGAGCATTCCTCCACTCCACGCGAAAGCTCCTATCAGGCATCGTATTCTTCCCCAAGAGTCAAAGTAACTTGCCGGTTCCCTTGATAAAGCATGTAATACATCTTGGTACCGTCCCATTCGAAATTGAACTGCAAGTCCCCAGGCTCACCCGTGATATTCCAGTAGTACAAGGGACGTACAGTCTCAGCTGTTACGCCTGGTCCCTTGATACGATACCAATCCACACAACGACGGCCGTCTGCTGCATGGCGTACTGCCTCTGGAGGAACAGGCCTTCGGTTCGGGCCCTCCGCAGAGAGCTCATCGCCCTGGGGAGTAATCAGCCAAGCTTCCATCAGCGCATGCGTGTATGAGATACTGACCCAGCTGACGAGCCAATGGATACGTCCGCCATTTCCAATGCCTACGCCGTAGCTTTCTCCTGAGGCTCGAGCCTCAATCTGCACAGTCGACGGAGTTGAATAGCTCTTTGCCTGAATGGCATGTAATACGGCTCCTCGAGTTACTGAAGTCCATCTACAGAAACTAGTCAGTCGTGAAGTGCGAGGCGAACGGGAGAACAACCCTGTGTCGTCCCCGTACTGATTGATCTGGGTCCAGGGAGACGAGCTTCTGACCTTGTGTTCTATCTTCTGTCGAAGATAGTGGTTACGGCCAAACCCTCCAGCGACAACCACATGCTGGAAATCAACATTAGCAAGTTTCACTTCTATCCGGCCTGGGGACTACTCACTGTCACCTGTTCCCCGGTCTCCTCCTTAACCACAGCCATTTCAGAATCTATTAGGTACGTCTAATGATGAATAAGATTGCGCACGTCGACAGGAAAGTGCAGTATTGTTCTGTCATGATGCCTTCCGTTGTGGCACAAGGCAGAAAAAGAGTCTGTAAGTATATATCCCTGATCTCTCTGTAACGGAGATCTCCGCCAAGTCTATAACACCAAACGCCTATCGACATGTCGGTTTATATCTTGGCCCCGTTGATTTCGAGGTTAATATATTGACTTCGGTTTGTCTCCCAATAGCCCTAGGGAGAACAAAGCAAAAGCAAGGTCAGGCTCGGTGGTTGATCGGTGGCCTCTAGTCTAAGCCAGTCCATTCTCTATCCCCCCGATGCGATCTAGCATATATGGTCAATAAGATGCATTGTTGGCTCAGCCACTCACGAAAATGTCTTTTTCGGCCGCCTGTAACACATGGATAATTAATTCTTTGTTCATCAGCCTCTGGATAGTTTCTTTGTCTTACTGTGCACGGGTAGCCACTCTGGACTCGTCTTCGAACTCGGCTGCGCACAGAACCGTGACAAGGATGAGTACATAATTTCAGAGACAGCCTGATTTTGCTCAATTCCATGGCTCCTGGATGTTTCCTCACATCTCACCATAGGTTGGTGGCCTTCTTTCCCTCAACATTGCTGCTCCACGGAGATCTAAACGAATCCAGGCTCTCCATCAATCCAACAAAGGTTCTCGCAGAATCGCCGCGAGCCCCGAAGCCCCAAAGCCCCAAAGGAAGACCATCCCGATAAAAGAAGAAAGACAGCTGGAAGCAAATGCGGAATGTCAGAAGGACAGGCTCCCAAAGACATATCCCGGAGAGGAGGCTCCAAAAGAAAAGACTCTAGCCGCTCATCAGGTATGTCACCATCCACATTAATATCAACTATCGGTCTCAAGACTAAAATATGCCAAGGCCGGGCTAGAAAAGCAGTGGATTGAGAAGCAAGAAGAAGAACTCTGGGAAGAAGAGAGAAAAATAATCAGGAGCAAAGACTATCTTCATCAGATGTTGGCTCTTGACCGCAATGAATCCGATGTAAACCACCACTGGAAGCAACTTTCCAGCAGCATTGAGTCTCTTGTACAACTAATGGGCTTTAAGGGCATCACCTAGGATAGCCTCGACGAGGCTGTCCAGCAGAAGTTCATGAGCTATGCCCCTAACGTACAAGAGCTTTTTAATGTATACAGTATGCCCGGTGTGTATTTCGGCGATGGGTCTGGGAGATTATAGATGAGAACTTCTTTTCCATGAAGAGAAACGACATAATCTGGACCTCACCTTACTGGGAAGCTCAGGCAGCCATTGAGCGCTACTTGCAAGGTATGAGCCATTAGATGGATGAGATCCCCAAGCTCCTAGAGTGACACATGACTAACGTGACCAATAGAACACAACTTCCCATATGATGACGGAATTGCGTCTTACAAGTTCCCACACTGGAGACATACCACGATGGAGTTCTTCATGGCACTTGAAGATTCATCAAAGAAGCACCGAAGGATTGACCCAACATGCGTTGTCCCAATACTTTCCAAATCACTCGGCCGATACTTCCCAGAGAAGCGCAATGGCACACTCCTGATAGTGCTGGAGCATCTTGAAAATGAAGTGGTCACTACGGAGGTTTTCTTTGACGCCAATCTGACCTTCTTTCCCATTGTCTTTCACCACCCCACGACTCATCAAACCTGTTGTTTTCTTTGCGAGCCTGAGATTGAAGGAATCGAGGGACAAGGTATGGACGAAATAGGTGACAGTGGCGGAGAGGGAGGACCTGTCGATTTTGTGGCCGAGCCTATGCTCCAGTGCCGTGGGTTTAACGGTGGATATGATTACCATGTCAAGACGGCCGAGAGTCCCATGAAAGTCTGTGTTGCCTGGCTCCAGGATCAGAAAAGACCTAGATTATCACAAATGACGAGAAGGGGTAGAGAACAGGAAGATGAGGAGATAGGTGAGGAGACAGATGAGGACAAAAAGTATCAGGAAGACCAAGAGGATGAAGAGGCAGATAATAGTGAGCGGGCAGATGAGGTGAATAAGGAAGAAGAGGAAGATGAAGATGAAGAAGAAGACGAAGTAGTAATAAAGGAGGATAAAAAGGAAAAGAAAAGAAATAACAGGAATAGGAACAGGAGCCAAAGGAGGTGTTAATAATAGGCACATAAAAACCACTACTGTTGTTGATCTTTACGCAGTGCCCAGTCTCTACCGTTTCTGGTTGCTGAGCAAACCGCACTCTGAACCTGATTGGGACTACGACATGAGTTAGTTTCTGTACAATTAAGTTAGTTTGGTCTTGGGAGTCTACAAAAGCTGCTATAGATCTACATACAATTTCGCCGGCTGTTAGAAACGCCCCCTCACTTTTGGGATATATTGGGTGGCCTCATGGGTGCAAAGAATAGCGAATTGACTTGGACCGAGACATGTAGGGACATTCATAAAATAAATCATCTACAAACCGCAAAAATACCAATCTCGGAGTTGCAGGCTCTGGGCACCACTTGTCCCACTCCTTGCTTTTATGTCTTTTCCTTTTTCTGTCTTGCTGGTGTTCCCATCCTGCAACTCAAGCTTTCCAGGCAGTAGGGAGACCGGATTCGATCCCACGAACTGTCCCGGAAGCGGCGAGAGATCGGTCGTACACGCTTTGTTAAACCGTTAGGCCAAAGCGAGCTGCCGCCACTTCTGGTGATAGGGGTTCAGTGTCTCTGACAGATAAAGCTATGGCCGGGGGTGGTTTAGAGAGTGGTTGAATGGTTGGAGGTGGCGGCTGGCAGGTGTTGGCAGTGTCAGGGGCAGAGACTGGTGGATCGACTGAAAGTGAGGGCGTGACGGTGTCTGATGTGTGAGTCTGTTCGAGTCCCGATAGTGCCTGGAACTGGAAGTTTCTGGCAGTTGAATGGTGATAGGTGAGATGGGGGGAATATGTTGTGAACCATCATGTCAAGTCACATCCCAGATCCCCCTTTTCTGGAAACCATTCCATGTAAACTGTTCCAAGCCTTCTCGAATTAAATGAAACTTATCCCATACTCAAAAGAGACTGACAAGAAATGGTGTCACTCATCCGACTGCAGAGGCTCGTAAACCAACAACATACCCGCCGCCGCATGCTTCAGGACATACGAGGCCAGCTTTTTATATAGTTTCGGTCTGCAGCCATCAGACACTCCATGACAACTCTCAGCCTCAAAGGTTTCCTGATCCATCGCTTCAACAACGATGGAAAGATACTCTGCACACTCCTCCTCATCCTGACCAAAAGGGGCGAGACATCCTGCCCACTTAAAGAGAATGGCGTTGAGTATGAGGCGACTCATTTGGCCGTTGGCGGTATGAAATGGATGAATACTGAAGAAAATGTGACTATATTTTGCTGCAAGCGCCACAGGATCAACCTCTCCTTTTTTCCCTGCGGCCAGGATATCAGCTTTGTAACTGGCCATCATCTCGTCCATCGCAGCGGGAATCTTGTTGGGGTCCGCGTATGGACGAGACGTTGCCTGTAGGGGGGATGTGCGATATTGACCGCTGTACTCGGTATCATATGTGCCCACCTTCTGATCGAACTCATTTGTCAAGATGCGATGCGCTTCCTTGATGATATCCTCCGACAGATCGCTCTTTGTGGTTTGGCAAATGAGATATTGAGCGGCCTTGAGATGCTGGGCCACCTCTTGATAGATTTCTGCATGGAGTACCAAGAGGTCACGCGGATCACTAATCGGGCCTTCAAAAATGGCTCGACAAAGCTCGATTGTGGTGTTCAAGTCGAAACTGATGTCTTCGATGCTGTTGGAGCCATGGACAATGCGATAGATGCAGTCCAGGATGTGCCGTTGCATTTTATCCGGATCAATAGTTCTTTCGGATGAGAGTTCACGGAAGAGTTCATATAGATGCTTGGGGTCTTCAGATGGCTTCCCTCTGATATAAGAACTCTTGTCCATGGTGATTAATAGAGAGTGTGTTTGCATGGTCTTTGAGTGGCCAGTGACGTTGTCTTGTAGAGGAGCCATGGTTCTGTGACACAGTAGACAATATAGATTAAAAATGTCTTTTCCGTTATTCTGAAAGCTCTTGGTGACCGATAGACGAGGATTGATCAAAATGGTTGAGTGAAAAGGTTTGGACCTCATCTCTACGACATCTTGCGGTCCAGGTGTCTTAAGCTTCTGTTCTTTAAGAGTAAACTTTCAAATAAAACCTTGTAGCCTATCTTGTCTCGTTCCGCTCCCGTGAAACTAAAAGTCTAGGTTGACACATCATAGGCATTTAGACCAACAATCCAACAGTAAACTTCTCACACGACTCCTTAATCTTATCCTTCGCCGCCTTGAGCTCCTCAACATCCCACATACACTCCACAAACCTCCCACTCAGAAACTTGGCCTCATCGCTCGCAGCCCAAACGGCAAAGTCGCTCGGAAGTGACACATCCTCTGGAACAAGTCCATAGTCCTTGACGACACCCACAAGAGGTCGAGTAATAGCCGTGTCCATGATGAGTCCGGGGTGAAACTGTATGACGACCTTGTCTCGGTTCTCATTGGCGTACCATTCAAACACTTTGTAAGTTCCAAGCTTTGATCCGCGATAGGCTGAGAATCCAGGCATAAACTCTGTGTACATTGCGCTTGTGGATATGTGGATGACTGTGGCCCCGGGAGTGGCGAGAGGGTCGAATGCGCGCAAGAGGTTAAAGTTTCCTTTGACGTTGATCTCAAAGGCGAGCCACCAATCGACAGGGTCTGCCACGGTGACATGTTCGGTCTTGGGCATGTATCCAGCGTTTGCGATGAGGATATCGATCTTTCCGTTGATTGCAGTGGTGTAAGCTTCGAGGACAGACCGAGTTGAGTCAGCATCAACGATGTTGACCGTATAAGTCCAGACTCTTGTTTTGGGGTAGTTTTTCTCGATGTAGGCTTTGTTTTCGACGAGGGTCTTTTCCGTTCGGCCTAGAAGAGCCAAGTTGGTTATGCCTGATTTTGCAAATGACCTGGCAATGCTGGCGCCAATACCAGAGCCACCGCCTGTGATTACAGCATTCTTTCCACTGGTAGAGAGCTCAGGACGAAGAGGGGAGATGGATGGGTATGAGCTTTTGTGAAGGGTGTTGACTGGAGATGCCATTTTGTGCGTTCAACTGAGTGATGAGACGAGTGATGAGACGAGTAAGTGAGAGCGATTGCATTTATTTTCTCCTACTTTCTCATACTATATACATATTCTCGGCCCAGAATCCTTCTCATCTTTGTGAATATGCTCACTGAGCATCGTGAGTTCAACGTTGAGTTGCGTTACACATTATTCATGCGCTGACGCCTCACCCTTGCTACATGACTACCCCACCAGCCACCATAACGCCTCATAACGTTATCGATCCTCTCTTGGTAAGTCAGCAACGTTATTCCTCCAACATCGTCATCACACTGCCCATGCCATTGAAATGTCGCCTCCGGGCAATGGAGATAGTTCTGATGTATGTGGATCTCACAATTACCAAGCAGAATTTCCGACCTATGATCACCAACTGACATGCATGAACAGCCAAAGCGAGAGCGCAGCAGAGTTGCACAGCGCGAGTATCGCAAAAGACATGCCTCAAAGTTCAACACTCTCAAAGATGAGAATCAGAGATTGAGAAATGCCCTGAAAAGAATCGAGAAGGTCGCGCTGAAGCGTGGTGGAAAGGACCAGGAGCTTGAGGCGGCGCTGGCTGAAGCGAGAGAAGCTCTTGGAGAAGAGAGCGAAAGTCGAGCATCGACAACCTCTGGTTCAATAGACACTGACCCTATCTCTGCTGAGAGATTATCATATCTCTCAGGGTTGCTGTCGTCGGATATCATGATTCATGCGCAATCACTTGGACAAAACACCGCACCTCCTCGTCTAAGTCTTGAGCAGCAGCTCTGGACTAACACGGACAGATTGGCCCGTATCTTTGAAGCGCCATCAGATGCAGGCAAATATCTCGGCGATGGTCTTTACACATTTGCGGGAACGCTGTACTGGGCATGCACAAGAAATACGGTATCGCTATGGGAGACATACAAGCTCAACATGATCGGCAAACCTGGACTCCCAGCCCAGGACCCCATGGACCGATTATTCAACCACTCAAAGCACCTGAACGATCGAAGATTCCTGCTCTCACTCGCACTGGCTCGCCTAGAGTACAAGCACAAGGGCTTCATCGACCTCCCACGTGCAGGAACCGAAATGGTGTGGAAATCAGTGCTGCCTGATCTACGACGGAAAATGGAACGGGAACTGGTCGAGAAAGGACAGGGGCCCGAATGGTGGAAGACTCCAGGGGAAGTTGAGAACCATCTGCGCAAGTATCTCGAACCAGCAGAGATTGACGAGCTACAGGCTCTCGTGGAGGGGAGAGGATCAGAGGAGGTCTTGGCCAAGTATAAGCCTCTGGTTGAGATGATGATTGCTGAGTTTGTCTGTTTCCCGGATGGGCCGAGATGGAATCTCTTGTATGTTGCCATGGCTGTTGGAAGTTGGAGGAGTGATCATCCGAAACCTTCAGAGTTGGTGCAAGATTTGAGTGCGAGCGTTTAGAGCGATATATGATCGAATTTACGATATTCCTAATTCCATTATTCCCGTTAGTTTGAGATGATCATTCTGAAGTCTTACAAGACAGATCTAGGCTGAATAATCCCAGATCCATGGCCGATAGTCGGAACCTGGCAGGTATCACAGCTCCACTGGACCCCTGCATTGGAACCCCTGCAGATCAACGCCCCACCGCTGCCCTAGCGACCACCCCAACTTATACCAAACAAGCGACCCCAGCTTCAACATCCATCATCAACCATCATGACAGACAACGGCCTTACATCACGTCTGGCCTCTGTCCTCCCCAAAGGCCACGGCTTTACAGTCCTCCACATTTCAACACCCCCCACAAAGACCGATCCTCTCTACTCCCCACCACCAAACGAACGGCCCGAGCGAACGTACTGCGAAAACCATTTCCTAGCTGTTTCAGTCGATACAGACGGCAAGCAGGTTTTGGTCTTAGGTGTCGAAGTCTTTATCTATACGACTGCTCGTTCGACTACTTTGTTTGTCTCAAAGGCTGATTCAACGGGTTATTTGACGCTCCTCAATCTTCCCAAGGGAACACCAAGTCCTATCCGTGAGATATGCGCCACGTTTGTTGGATTCCTTGTTGAGAAGAGGAAGAGGAAGGATATACAATTCATCGTCAATTTATTCGCCCGCGCGCAAGATCAGTATCTATTTCCTGGAAGTGTCGACAATACGGGGAAGCATGTCCTCGATGACCGCGGTCTTATCAAATGGTGGTGTCGCGTGCTCGATCCCCTTCTCGGACCGGCACCAGAGTCAGTTGAAGCACCATGGAAGAGTTCAAGGGGGTACATTGTCGTGCCGGGGTTGGAGCCAAATGAGATTCGAGCGATGACACCTCGAAGAACAGACGCTGCTTGGGAGTTTACGCATCCACTTGAACGAATATCACATTATTATCGGGAATTTGACTGGGTACCCCCGCGATGTCTGATCCCACACTTCCCTGACGATCCAAAATCACGATTCCGAGATGAGCTTGATGAAGAGGCTGCCAAATCGCAAGCAATGAAGACGCAAGGCAGCTGGAAGAGTGTCAAGACTCTCGACATGTTTTGGGAAATGATGGCGTTCCGACAAGAATGCTCCAGCGGTCGCATGACGGGATTTATCTGGTTGGTATTCGACGACAAGGAACCAGAACCAACAGCAAACGAGTCTTTCCCATCGACAAATCCGCCGTCAACACCAAAGGCGCAGCGGATAGCTCAAATAACACCAGCCACAACACCTCGAAAGCTTTTCCCTGGCAAGAAGCAGCCGGAGACCAAGGCAAAGAAGAAGCAGAAGAAAAAGCTCACAGGTCCCATCATTCCTCGAAAACCCCAAATCAAGCGGGCTAAGCACAATTATCTGCTTGACCGTCCTGCAAATACAGCGTACTACTCATGGAAACCTGAAGGTCGTGGTGAGAAGATTGTCGACGAGGCAACCTACAAGCGTATTGTAGAGTTGCTACTGCACCTCGACTTTGCCACCCTCAACAAAGCGGTTGGTAGTACACGCCGCTGGTTGAGTGAAGGCGGAGGCGGTGGTAAATGGGGTGTTGTTGTATCTGGTACACGCGAGACACCAACTCAAACGGTAGATGGCCGCAAGAATGGCGTGAACAATCTCGCAGGTCTTGTCAAGAGAAAGCGAACTGACTCGACTGTTGATGAGTCTCAAAACAAGGTTAATGTCCTTGGAGAGGGTCTTGTCAAGAAGAAGCCAAAGGAAGAGTCCAAAGCTGTAAATGTACTTTCCACTGGTCTGATTAGAAAGAAGCCCAAGGAGTAAGTGTATCTGTGTAATTAGCGTTGGGTATTGTTAAGCCGGAGTTGGTGTATGTATTGGCTAAGGTATTCGTTCATGATTCTATGCTACCTGCTTCTATCTATTCACACCCGTATCGTGCTACTTCTTGAGAAACTCCAGGTTCACAGGAGTAATGGCCTCTCCACCACTGAGAACAGCCATGATGTTTCTCATGCTCAGCTCTTCAAAACCCTTGTGGGTGTCGACTGTTCCCCCAGCATTGTGGCATGTCACCAGCACACGACCCTGCTTGGCAAGCTCCAAAAGCCCGGGGTGTATCTTTGGCTCGTTTGCGTGAACATCAAGAGCTGCGCTTGACACTGTACCGTCTCGGAGGGCAGCAACCAATGCTTCCTCTTCAACAAGACTACCTCGGGCAATGTTCACAAACCGTGATCCACGTTTAAAGGATGGCAGAGTCTTTGAGTTGATCAAAGTGCCTTCTCCAGCTGGTGTGCAGAGAACAACGCAGTCACACCGACCAAGCAGGCTCTCAAGCGTTTCATGGTGAGTAGCGCGAACAGGAGCAACGACAGCAGCGGGCTTGGGAAGCACATCATAGTAGTGAATGTCCATCTCGAAGCCATGTCGGGCCCGAGCAGCGATCTGCTGGCCAATGTTGCCAAATCCAATGATTCCTAAGGCCTGATCGCGAAGATTATACGACTGCATTGTAGCATCACGATGATTCTCCTTGAAGGCCTCCTCATTGCCTGACATGGCGGATGAGATGCACCATGGGAGGACCCGGAATGTTGAAATGATCCCGACGATGGCAAAGTCAGCCACAGCTTCAGCAGCCGCGAGACCAGAATTGCAGTAGATGATTCCTGACCAGTTAGCGATTGTCTGCAGGCTGTTGTATCAACTCACCTCGTTCTCCCAGCAGCTTCGTATCAGCCCAGTCAAAGCCAGCACCTGCACTTGCGAATACCTTGACGCTCTGCGGCAGCAGACTGATCAACTCTTCGTCCCATTTTCCCATTTCACCTCCTGTTCCCCAAAATGGACGGAATATAGCATCAAAATCACCCCATCTCTTTTCCTTGAGGGCCTTGATGAACTCGGGCCGTTGCCGCTCTTCAGTTGGCGGTCTGATGACCTCACACTGAATGCTGAAGCGGAGATATGTTTCAGGGTTGTATTTGATAGGGTCTCCAATATGAAGAACCCGGGGTTTTGAGGATGTCATGGATGACCGTATTGAAAGAGATCCTTGAGAAATGAAGGGAAGTTGAGGAGCAGGAGATGCAGACCGCGGTGTAGAAGCTGGTACGGGTGTATTGGTTGGTTCCGCCATTTTGATGGTTGGCGTCTTATAAAACAAAGTATGATAGAGAGTACACTAGATTGCCCAAAAGGTTAGGTAGTCAGATGTGTGTGCCTGATCAGATCAATGTGTCTCAGTAAGTGGAGCGATCGATAACACTCAGCCGCACACTCACCCACTCGCCTTGTTTGGTTCGACAGCCCCCACGGCAGTGGTACCCCAGTCTCCGGTCCGTGAGCTTGACGACGATCCCTGTCAACTGACGGTTCCGAGCCAGTCAAGCCCCGGTTTATGTTTCTATGTGGAGTTGTTTATCAAATCACTAACAAGACATCGAGTCAAGGTGAATGTATCCAATTTGGTTCATAGGAGGTATCGTACATATCCAAATGGGAGCCTGCATAAGCCGGTGCCGGGATACACAAATACCGGTAACTATCATCCGGGGCCCCAATCTCGTATCCACAGAACATCGTGGGGAAATTTATTGCATGCTTCATGTGGGGAGATTTCAGACAGCCTTGCATTCAGGTCAGAGTGGTGGTGGACGTACCGCATGGCGTGACTTTGGGGGGCTCTTCTGACTGGTTTACAGCTCGTCCGACACATTCTGACCTGACAAGGGAACTTGTAGCTGGCTCTTGACATGATCCGACTTGACTGGGAACGTGAACCGACCGACGTCGACTTTAGTGGGAATATGCCCTGTATCCAGAGCCTTTTTGATCAATTGAATGGTCCATTTGGTATTTTCGTTGATGAGAACCGAGATGCAAACCGGCTGATACTCTGTCTTTCCAGAAATGTCAGACTCATAGGGTATCTGGGTGACTGGTTTTGTTAGCAGCTACTGAAAGCCAATACGCTTGACTTACATGGAAATGATAAAAGAGAAGCCCCCAATACCGGTGCCAGTGTTGTAGAGTCGATGCCTTTGTAAATGGTTGGTGGACTAATTTCTGTCAGCCAAGCATTACTGGAAGGAAACGTACATACGCCACAGGATCGCTCCGATGTTCAACTTGAGAATTTCCACATGGAAGGATCACGACTGTGTCTCCCTTGGCATTGGGGGTAGAAGTGCGCACGATGTTCTCAAGGAACCATTTCCGGTAAACTTCGAGTCGTTCTGTATCCTGTCGGTTTTCTCCCTCCGTCGCCGACTTGCATTCGTTCCTGGGAGGTCAGCTGGATTAACGACGCAACCTATAACGGTCATACCAGAAGAATTGCGGCGTAGCCTCGATGAACGGCTTTTTGTCGAACTTTTGCTTATATTCATCTCGAAAAGTGTCAAAGGAATGGTAGTGGTCATAACACCATGACCGGAAAGGTGCCTGATCTGTCAGTCAAGTCTTTCTTGTAGAAGCTGACTAACCTTTTGCATGTATGCTTGCATTTCCTCATTCGAGGCTTCAGATGGGGGGCTTTTCTCCCAAATCTTGCCGACATTGACGTACTCGGCTTTCGTGTCCAACAGATCTTGTAGGATTGACACGAAAGTCGCAATGGCTGTTTTCTGTGACTTTTCAGGTGACGATAGGTCGTCTGGTACGATAATCCTTGCGGAGAAAGCTCCAGAAGCCTTGGTCTTCGGATTTGCCGTGAAATCGAGAAGTCCCTTAAGGCCTCGACTAAAGATTCGAGTTTTATCGAACCTAGGGTGGTCAGTGCAGGTCAACAGCAGATCACAGTGCTCACTTTGATGCCGTGGCTATGTCGGTTGATAGGTTTTCAGGCTGACTCAAGGAGTATATGCCGCCCTCGGATATCACTCTGCCATCTGTACGCGGTCAGTCTTGGCTTCTCGCGATTACCCGACATACCGTCAACGCCAATGCTGTAGTCAATCCATGAGTACCCAACCGAGGCAGCAGCAGCACCAACTGAACCACCTTTCATCCTGTGATATCCATCACCTCTTGCACTCCAAGGAGCTTGTTGATCAACCCATTCTGCACCTGTACCCAAGTGCGACGTCTTTGTTTTGCCGACAATGACGGCTCCTTGGTCTATTAGACTTTTTGCATACTTAGCTGTAGAACTCGAGGCATTTGTGTAGAGAGATTTCCATGCCCTGCTGGAAAAGGTTGTATGGGTTCCTTTCAACGATATGGTGTCGCTTATAGAAACACGGACACCAGACAGGGGTTTCTTGGCAGAGGGTTGCGGGTGGTAAAGTCTTGATGGCACAGGGACTGTAACTGAGTCTCCGTAAATAGACGAAGAAGTTAGGGGTTGAAATCTGTTTGGTCAGCTACGACTTGCACGGAGCATACAACATACTCATCAGGTTGGTTCAGATCATCAGGTATTACACCAGAAGTGAAAGCTCCGAATTCATCATCATACAGCCGCCAGGCTTGGTAAAGGTTCGGGCCGTAGAGAAAGTAGGGGCCAGATGGTAATTCAGAAAAGCCATCTAGAGCCTTGAATTGGTCCATGTGATAGATCCGTCGCGTATCGACATGAACCTGGCTACTGTTGTCTCCGCTCTTTTCAACAAGAATCGAACCAAAGTCGGGAACAAATACATCATCAATTGAATCGAACAGCTGTAGAATTCCTTCGAGGTCGCCAAAGATTTCCTCAGTTGACAGGAGCGTGATTGGAATTAGAGCATCAGGGTTGATGGTTTCTTGAATGGTTCCCTGGGCACGTCAGTACGCGCATGGCCTCTGAATTGCCTCAACATACAAGTTTCAAAGGATGTATCAGATATTGCAGTCCTGCAACGAAGCAGGTCGTGATGGGAAGCATTGCTAATGCGTCTGCTGGAGACGGCGGTCGAACGGCAAGTAACGAACGCTAGACGGACACTTGCATATTCACAGCGACGGTGTCTTTTCAATGATTAGATAGCGTGAATTAAGCTTGAGTACTTGTAGGTTCGGTCTTAGGTGAAAGATTGATGAAATGAGATGATGCTGGTGCACGAGGGAAGTGAGACATTCATGGGGTACAAGTGCAAGCATGCAATAACCCAGCACGGTCGCGAGGTTCTTTCCATTCCGGTATTCAATGACAATTTTCCGCAGGTATTCATCATTCAGGCAATTTATTTAATTCAAGAGGCTTCAAGAGGCTCTAAATTTGTACTGGCAGTGTTTGACATAAATTGCCATCAACACTTTTCCAAGATGTCTGGCTCTGTCGTGGTCGGTGAGCTCGGTGAGTCTCGGTGAGCTTATCTTTGTGGGGTATCAAAATTTCCATCCCCCACCAAGCCGAAGTTGCAGATTCAACATCACACTCAAACACCAACAAAATGGCAAAAAAGAAGGGTACGTCCTCTGTCCCCCCTCTGCACTCCAATCTAACATGCTAAGCACCCTCAATCCACTCCCGCGCCGCTCGTCGCGCAACAGACATCGACATCGACACCGACAAGTCCCTAAAAGAAGTCAAGCCTCCCCGCGATGCTACCCAGCGTCCTTCTGTTCTAGCAGCGCACCACTCCGCTGGCATCACCAAGAAGGCTAAGCGTGGTCGCAAAGAGAAGATGTCTGCCAAGGCTAGAAAACGTCACGAGAAGGGCCTCGAGATGGCTGCTGCTGTTGTGGAGCGGACCAAGAATAAGGTTGAGAAGAGTAAGGGCCGGGGGAGGAATATTCAGCAGAGAAGTAAGAACTGGGATGAGATCAACAGGGCTGTTGAAGAGGCTGAGGGTGCGGAGAGTGCAGAGAGTGATGCCGAGGTGAAGGGGCGTGGTGTCGATATGGACGAGGATATGGATGTTGCGGACGAGACCGTGCCGTCTGCAGAGGTCACCATTCCTGCGGCGGTACCCTTACCCGCGGACGAGGATGGTGATGAGATCCTATAGTTCTTGGGACTGGACTTGGAGTTTGGTGTCTAAAATGGGCTCAATATCCGGGATACGACAACCGGACTGATGAATTTCTTTATTCGGCTATAGACTTGACTGGCAGATACCCAGCATACGATGTTATATCAAACATTTACACGTCCTTTTGAGCGTCTACCGCTTGTGATACCTCTTTCACTGCTGGTTTTTCACGGGCTTCTTTTATGATTCCCTCGAGGTAAATTCTCATCGTACTTCCAACCTCTCCATCTCTTGGCCTGTACTCTCTCGAGCCTAGTTTCTCAACCAGCTTGCTCACCTTGGTGTAGACTTCCTCTGCAGTATCTTCAGATGTTCGTCTCTTCTGCCCCTTCTTCTTGAATCCAAGGATGAGTTCCACCTTCATGCCCTTGCTGAGAAACCCAACCAGCTGCTGTGTCTTGACCCCAAAGTCATGCTCGCTGATGGCCCAGCTCATCTCGACTTCCTTGATCTTGGGCGTGGTCTGTTTGGATAAACGGCGGCGTTGGGCTAATTCACGCTGGCGCTCATATTCTTCCCTCTTGTTGACAATCTTGCAAATAGCATACTGGGTTGGCTTGTCGTTCTTTGGATCACCTGGGATGTAGGGTGTTATCATGCGAAGTGAATCTGTCTCGGGCAGTCGGCTCAAAACATTTTTTGTGAGGAGAGGTCCATCGAATACGCCATTATCGAGAACCATGATCTTTGGGTCCTTGATCTCGAAATCTTGGGGTAGGCGATCGCGACCAGACTTTTCGAATTCCTCTTGGGTAGTGTATCGTCGATCGAAACCTCGGTCTTGGCCATCATCAGCGAAAGGATCGGTTACAACCTCCTCTTCGCGTTTCTTCCATTTACGGGCTTTCAATTGCGATGCGGACAAGAAGCGGTTCTGTATTGGTAGGGCTCGCCGAGGTTGGAACTGTCGTGTGAGGAGAGTTTCATGTTGAACAAAGACCCTGTAGAGGGCTCGGCGGGAGCTTTGAAGGCATGCAAAGCTGCTCATCCTGGCGAAGCCCTGAAAGGAGTGTCGCGCCGTAAAAGAGTCTAGACAGTCGACAATGGCTTGTTAATGCAATGACTGATCCATCATCTTCATGGTGGGCGGTTGATTTTGGCAGAAACGTCACTGTGGGGTTGCTGTCAGCTCCATCCAATCAGGTGCTGTTTGTCCTTCACAACGGCTGATTCAACACCAAGCTCTGGATGGATTTGTTGTAAAACGACAACTCAGCCCGTCAGGGCACTTCACGATGGCTTCATTTCATTTCGCCCGCCGTCCTGTGCGTACAACAGTATCCTTCCTCAAGGCTGCTTGTCTCGTGCACCTTGGAATCACATACGGCTACACCATCAGCCCAGCTCAAGGCCCTTCAATGCTTCCAACATTCACAGTCGATGGTGATTGGATTCTATGTGATCACACGCGTCGCTATGGTCGCGGCGTTTCTGTTGGTGACTTGGTTGTCTATCGCATCCCAATCTTCAACAACCAGTGGGGGGTGAAACGAGTAACAGGCATGCCAGGGGATTATGTCTCTGTTGGGACGCCAGGAGAGCAAGGAGAAGAGTTGATGATACAGGTACTTATTCCATGCTCATCGCTAGCCATACTAACTTCTCAGATCCCCGAAGGACATTGCTGGATTTCAGGAGACAATCTTCCAGCATCAAGAGACTCACGACATTTTGGTCCATTACCACTAGCTCTCATCTCTGGCACTACAATAGCCAAAATATTACCATGGAACGAACGTCAATGGATGAAGAATGGACTGCAAAAAGTTGAAGAGCTAGACTAATCACGAGCATCTAATGTAAATATGTATCATCTCTTATCTGGGTATAGGAACTTACACCTCTCGTCTAATTACATCTGCTCTCCCCGAATCGACTGCCCAGTAAGTGATCTAGCGATATCTGCCACGTACGTGAATTCGTCAAACAAAGAGAAAGAATACCATCCTTCAATGCAGCACGTAGCCCTCTGGTTACACCGTCAAACACCCTTGTTATAACAACAATTCTTGAAAGCCCATGACAGGCGATGCAATCCGTATAAAGAGATAACCCCTGAAAACCAAACATCATTCTTAGAATGTTACATGACGCCAAACACCGTATCACCCAACACCCCACACGCTTCCGCCTTTGAGATGAAAAGTCCACGAATGGAGGTTAGCCCTCGATGTGAGCCTTGGACATGCTCTGCCCCAAGAGTTCCAGGCAACGTTGAGCCAGGTTGACAACTTCGCCCTCATCCTCATCCTCGAATTCATTGTCGGTTTCGATTTGTCGATTTGCGATGCTTCGAATGTGCTCGATGATGTCCTCCGCCTTTCCAATGAGGCCAATAAGAGTCTTGTCCTCGGATTCGAAGAGCTGGAGGAGGGTCCATACGGCGATGTGCTGGAAGGTAGCATCACCAGACTGCAGGAATCGGCAGAGGTATCCGTGAATTCCGCCTTGGGGTTCGGTCCAGTTTTGTACAAAGATTGAGTAGTCACCAACTGCTCTGGTTAGCTTGTGCTTGAATGGCGGTGAAGTTGACTCACCTTTAGAGGAAAGGTTGCCTAGGGCAGCAGCACTGTTGCCCTGGACTTCAATGCTTGGCGAATGGGTAAGAGGAATGAGAACACCACAGACTCCAAGATTCAGCAGATGGGACTTGAGGTCATCACTCAAGGCCAGGACAGCAATGGCAGCGGTCATCTCGGACTGAACGGTGATGGGCACATCAAGAACCAATTGCTTGCACTTCTGCACGGCACCGGCATCCAGGACAAGAGCCTTGTTTCGATCGGAACTGGCGGCAAGATTTCGAAGGGTCGAGATGGCGTGGCACTGAATCTCTTCATTGTCGGTAGATCCAAGCAGATCGACAAGTGGCTTGAGGAAGTTGGTTTCGATGATTGGCGACTCGTTAAGAGGATGGATAGAGATATTTCGTATACAGGCGACAGCAGAAAGGATGAGCGGTAGATAAGAAGATTGAAGTAGTCGGAGGAGAGGGTGTAGCCCATTGGCGCGAACGATATCAAGCTGATACTTTTCGTCGGAAGCCAAGTTGCGGAGAGCGAGAGCGGCTTGGCACTGAACCTTGGGCGAAGTCGAATCCATGAGGTTGACAAGAGATTGGACCAACTTGGGTTCGCTCTGAGCCAGCTTTCGTCGATTGCTGGCATCAACGGCGATATTGCTGAGAGCTGTGGTGCAGTAGTATTGAACGTCGACATCGGGAGAAGAAAGAAGCTGAACAAGGACAGGAATAGCTCCAGCATTTACCAGCTGTTGTCGGTTCTCGTCTACTCTTGTTAGCATTGCCATTGCCATATGGACCAAACATACCAGAGTGTGTCATGTTTAGCAGAGCGCCAGTAGCATTCCGCTGAACCCGCATATCCCGAGACTTGGCCAACCTTGTCAGAGGACCCAGGGCCCCGGAGCGAGCAATCTTTGCTTTGTTCTCCTCATGTGTAGCCAAGTTCGTGATACATCCCACAGCATTGCACTGGACTTCGACATTGGGAGACATCATCTGGCGGATTAAAGGTGTTAAACCACCGAGTTGCACAATGAGAACCTTGTTCTCGGCTATAATACGTCAGCGACTGCGCATACTGGCTTCAGTGTACATACTGTCAACAGCCAGGTTTCCGAGTGCAGCACTGGCAGCGCGCTGAACTTCGATATCGGGGCTCTGGAGAAGGAATAGAATAGGTTCAAGGGTATCGCGGTCAACCTCTCGTACATCTACATTGTTAGACCAGTCGGAAACTCGGGGCTATCTCATACCTCGTTCAGTAATCTCAGCAAAAGTCAAACTAGCACTTCGTTGAAGATCAATGTTTTCCGAAAAGACCAAGGTGCTCAAAGCACGTAGAGGTTCGCCAGAGAAGAAGTCGGTCTCGCCGCGCTATCATCATGTCAGTACAATCCTAGAAATATAGAAGAGGATGTACATTTTCGAGATACTGGAGAAGGTCGGCTACAGCCTCTCGTTCGCTATCGGCGAGGACGGGTTCATACAAGCCATCGCGGGCTCGACCTATTGCTGTCAGATGTATACGGCGACGGATAATAGCATGCATACCTCCGCAGCACGAGGAGCTGCAGATACCCATGGCAAGCAATAGCACAAAGGCTTGATGAAAGAAGTATGTTGAACGACGGTGAATGAAAGTCGGTCTCGATTTTGATGCAGTATCGGTCAAGGTTCGGTTGTTGACGAACGGTCATCCACTTGTCGGCAACGTCACAACAGGGATCAAGATTCGAATTATTATTATCGGGCTCGGTTGTCGGGTCAAAGAAGCTACAAAACAAAACCTCTATCCGGGTAAAGGTGCACCACAGAAAAGCCAATCACTGGCACGAGATAGTGTCAAGATCGCGGTGTAGAAGGGAAAATTAGTTGGCGATTGCCCGGTGAGAGATGAATCCGAGGGGGAGTTATCCTAGCCTCACAGTTGGTTGGCGAGGGAAAGAATGGGGATCAAGACGCGCGCCAGGAAGAAGCAAGGTGAGCGCCGTAGCTCGGGTAGGACCTTCCACAGAGCTCAAACCTACCTAAGCTGCCTGAGGTAAGTAAAGCGTGAGCTAAAGGCAAGAACATCCATTGGGCAAGCTACTTTCAGGTACATTGGCTGCCACTATCGGTGCACGTGGGAAGAGGTAACTACAGGGGGTGTCGAGGTTCCCTGCAGGAGGTGACCTCACTCCAGGTCATCCGCCGAAGGTAGGGTCCGCCAGGGACAACGTGCACTATTGTTTTGGTGGTCTAATGAACGTTAGCCTCAGGGAGCAAGAAAACGTCTGACCTGAGGATGACGCGACAAAGGTATCTAGTCTAGTGCGCACTAAATTTCTACTAGAGTTACCTTATTATTTCTGTCAACCAAGATAAATGTCTTTGGTTTTCCTGCCTCCCCTGGGTTAGGTACAGAGACAGCTGTTGCAGTGGACCGCCTCATCATGCTAGCGGTGCTGTGGAGAAGCTTGGGCCTTACTGCTTTTGTCCAGACATTTCAACGCCTCATTTTGAGATTATTGAATGATCTTTTTTATGAAGGTTTAATGACTTTGTGATATGAAGCAGTATGAAGCAGGATATCTAGTCATTGCAAGAATTCGTACCTATTCAAGGTTAAACTGGGCTCAGGAAAGTTGCTGCCTTGGACGTTGCGTACACTGTCTTCGTTTGTCGCATGGCATGTGATAGAGGCATTTCTTGACGCAAGATATAAATCCGAGGTCTACTTTATGCGACCTGGTCGATACTCGATTTTGGCGAGTTTTGCTTTCCAAAGATGGTAATTCTCTCATGTCACACAAAATATGCTGATGTGCTTATCGTGTCATTGTTGGGTATCAATCTGAACAAACTTTGGCTGCAAGACATCTGCAGCAACTAACTACCCTGCACCACCACCTCAAAGCAGGTCATGGCGGCGTTGACGTATGAACAGGGATCAGGAGATTATTAGGTGTTTTCAACGACTGGTTGTGATGGATGGGATTGTTGTGAACCGGACAAATTTGTCCTGAACCCTTTATGTGGCTTTGATGCCTCTGCAGATGACTCGAATAGACAGTAAAGATTGGAATGGATACAGTATTCTGAGACATACGAGTTGATCCTGGCTACATCAATATATTCCAACAGATGGGGCAAAGATTCTGAGATCGAGGCTTGACCTGCAATCTATCCTTTATATAATGTCTCACCAATCCCTCCTGTCAATATCTCATTATCTAAACATCTCAGTTACAGACTTGCGGGATTTTGGCAGTAGAATACTCAGACCATGATAGAATGCACCTCAAACCAGACAGGCTATGAATCAAACTGACCAATCCTAATTACCGGAGAGGGAATTGTAAAACGGTCAATCTTTGCCAAGACACGAAGCTCATCGTCGATCCGCCATGACGTTCTGTCTGTCTCCGCCCGTGTAGTCCAGGGTCCGGTTAAGATCCAATGTTGGCCATAAGGTTAAGAAGTATGGAGTAGCGTATGCTGTACAGTGATTTTATTGCTGGACTTTTGTTGGGCATACTGTTTCGTAGGTGGTTCTCTTATCACTTATTACAAGTCCAAGGTGAGTAAACGGCCGACCGATTGCCGTGACTGATGTTGCTCTTTTTCCCCTTTACCCTCCAGCACATTCCCTTGCAAATTAATTTGCGTCTTTAATGATATGGGATCGCTGTCAACTCTATCGGTACATTTTTATTAACTCTTAGGCTGATGCTGCCTCTCTTCTCTTCGCCTAGCATACGCCTGTGATTTTCTCAGTGATGCGCTACACGTCAATATTTATCAAGACTTGACAACCTCACTTTCGATCCTCTCGAACCATCAAATCCCGCCTCAATTCGAATCGTCTTGTACAACAGTGATTATTTACTTGGAATGGAGGGAAACCCAGAACCTGAACCCGCACGAGGGGATCCAGAAACAAAAGCACCAGCAGATATCAATTTACCAAGCGAACCTCAAGGAACCCAAGGCCAACTTGAAATGACAGAAGCTCAAATTGAAGATCCAACAAAAGAAAACGTCAAATCATGGATCGAAGCCCAAAGCGAAACTCAACCACCAACAGTTGAACCAGTTGATGATGCTGTCGGAGAGCTGCCCCGCGTTGAAAATAACCCCAGTACAGTACCTGGCGTGACTGGTACGACAGCTGGCAGCGCTTCGACCACGACTTCAGCTCCAGGCACAGACGCCCCAGGACAAGTACAAGAGTCAGCAGCCGAAGCCTCATTTGGAGGAGTTGGAGCTGTTTCTGGACCTGGACCTGGACCGGCTTTGATAACTCCACGCGGGCGGGCTGCATCAACCTCCACTGGCCCCTCCACTACAGCCGCCGGTCATGGTCTTGTCCCTCAATTTGTCGCTCCGTCATCCTACCTCCGACGCAGGACTTCACTCCGAAGCCCAATGGCGCCCGCCGAACCAAAGCCTCTAAGTCCTCTGGACAGAGATCAGTTACAGGGTCTGGTATGTTTATCTGCCTTGCATTGTCTTGTCGCATCCGTTTGCCCGTACAACTTGACGTGGGGCACGCGCGCATCAAAGCCCGACGACATTGAGCCAAGCTAATCTCGACAGAATGCCATACGCGATTTCCTCAAAGTTCGCACCAGTTACGATGTTCTTCCTCTGTCATTCCGACTCATCGTCCTCGATACCGATCTCCGCATCAAGAAAGCCATCGGCATCTTGACGCAGAATTGTGCGTCACCCGACACATGCAGATTCCAATGCTAACCTCGAACAGCAATCGTATCAGCACCTCTATGGAACTCTAAAACCTCACGATTCGCCGGTATCCTTACAAGTACCGACTTTATCAATGTGATTCAATACTATTGCCAGTTCCCTGACGAGTTCAGCAAACTTGATCAGTTCCGATTGAGTAGCTTAAGAGGTTGTCGCTTCTCCCCCGCAAGCATGACACCGCTGACCATATCAGACATCGAGAAAGCTATCGGCGCAATACCCATCGAAACTGTATCGGTTCACCCTTCAAAGCCACTTTACGAAGCCTGCAGACGCATGCTCAAGACCCGCGCCAGACGAATTCCCCTCGTCGATGTCGATAGCGAAACCAACAAGGAAATGGTTGTTTCAGTCATCACCCAGTATCGTATCCTCAAGTTTATCGCCGTAAACAACGAACACAACACCGTCCTCTTGAAGAAAACGGTTCGCGACATTGGCCTTGGTACATATTCGGGCATCGCCACAGCCTCGATGGGCAGTTCCGTGCTTGAAGTTGTTCACCTGATGGTCAAACATAACATCAGCTGTGTCCCGATTATCGATTCTCACGGACGAGTTCTCAACGTTTTTGAAGCGGTTGATGTTATCCCATGCATCAAAAACGGTGCTTACGAGGATTTGGATGGCTCTGTCGGAGAAGCGCTCTGCAAGAGGTCCGACGAGAGCCCTGGTATCTACACGTGCAGTGAAGGCGATCGCCTGGACTCCATTTTTGATACGGTCCGAAAGAGCAGGGTTCATCGTCTGATAGTAGTGGACGATGACAACAAGCTCAAGGGTATCATTTCGCTGTCCGACATTCTCAAATATGTGTTGCTCTACGGAGTGGAGGATACAAGCAACTGGGCTTGAGTATTGATGAGGTTATAATGATTGCATGCGGCTACGAATAAGGGAGCTCTCAGAGGCGCCGGATGGAGGCAGGCATAGAATAGGCGCAGGGAAGGTTATCATGTGCATACAATCTTTCGCTATAGACCGTCGACAGGCCTGCATGCATGATACTGTACAGCTGTCTCAGGATGATGACTTTGGTAGTCAGTGTTACAGTACAGCAATAGAGGCTTTTCGGCTTCGGGAACCGAGTGGCTGTGAATATTTGGGTGGGATTGGTCGATACGGCATGCGGATGACGGTCAAACTTGATGCTGCACTCTGACGACATTGGTGTTATCTTCTATTTCAGTATTTATCAACCATTTCCCACTTGGTTACTTTTTGATGCTATTCATATCCAGTTTCTGTGCACAAACACATCTGTACTTGTTCCTTGTCTTTGTGCCACTCGCTCTGCCCTGCTCTTCTCTGCCTGCCACTTGCAATCACTGGCATCACTGAAACTTGCCGTCACTTCGTCCGCGTTCCTTCCACATCGACTTGATCCTTCCGTCCTTTCGCAATGAAGTTTCCACTGTTTCAACATCCACGAATCTGCTGTGACACGTGAGAATTTTGATCAAACACCAACACTCTACTTTTTGACTGCTTTTGATACGATATCTTATTCGATGAATGACAGATCTCAGCATTAATCACATTTAATTACCGAAAGGCTTTTGCAGATGGATCAGCATCATCACTCAGCACCTCTGGGCCATTACTCTGCGCCAGAGACTGTTCCTCATCGACTGTTACCTTCCAGGAGTAGCTTGTCTCTTCAGGCTACGATACGGCATATAACAGACCAAGGGCCTGTACATACCAGCAGAACATGGACGAGTAGTGGCGATCATAACCTCCTCCTAAGCGATACCGACGAATTGGGCGATCGAGCCGCCTTTGTTCAGGAATACAACCGCCTAGCAAAAAAGGTGAGGACCTTGAAATAAGAGAGACCAAGCTAACGATTTAGAATGGAGTGCGAATATTGGTGATTGACGACTTTGACTTTAGGCATACTGTAGGTTGTCGATGGTGTACTTGCGCAAATCACTGACAGCCCAGGGAAATGGACTTGGTAGTCCTCGCAAGCAAGGATGGCTTTATCGAATCCTACGGTCCTCTTCCAACCATCCTACAGCAGATACACAGCCAGCTCGCCAAGGGCCTCGTCATAAACGAAGTGTCTCCGATCTTGCCCACAACTTGTTACATCGCCGAGACCCCAAGATACTCGATCTGCAATCGATGGCCAGAATATGTGGCAAGAGCATGCTCTACCTCCCACCTGAACATACACCCTCTGCCCTAATACTTCCAACTTGCATTCGAGCTACTGCGCATCACATCGCTCAGCATGTCACTACTCGAGGGATCTTCCGTATACCGGGGTCAATCAGAGTAGTCAAGTTGCTGTTCGATTACTACTGCTGTACCGACAATATCGACATCACAAACACTGTGCGATGCGCAAACCTGCCGATGCATGTGCAGGCTTCTGTTCATGACGTGGCGTCGACTTTCAAGCGCCTCCTCTCGGTAATACCCGGCGGGATACTAGGTTCCTTGGCACTCTTTGATGCCCTGGTTGCAGTCCATTCGCAGCTACAGGGTGATCCGGAGTTTCCTCGTACCAAACAGACCAAGGTTCGGGCCCGACTCATCGCCTTGGCTATCGCAACGGTTCAATCTCAATTTCGGAGGGAGCTCATATGCGCTGTCTTTGGACTTTTGAGTTTAATTGGAAGAGTGGCAGAAATTACCCCCAGAGAAGATGAAGAAGGTCGATCACTACCCACAGGAGACCTCATGGGCTACAATGCACTGGGGATCGTCTTTGGTCCTCTTCTCATAGGCGACTTGCTTGGACTCTATTCTATGAAGCTGGCCGCCCCAAAGGCAGGGTTGCTGGTGCTCCCACTGAGATCTCCAAAAGCACGACAAGATCGGAATGGAAGGAGGACACTCGGCAACGAACTTGGAGCGCCTCCAACAATGGACAAAATTCTCATTGCCAATACCATCACCGAAATGCTAATAGTCAATTGGAGAGATGTGGTCCGACAAATGAAATCGCTCGGCATGAATCGACCTCACCCACGATCAATGAGTCCCCAAGACGATGCCAACGAGAATGGTTTTGTTATCAGGAAACCACAAGGTTGGGATCGGGAATGGCGAGGAAGCGAGAGGGGAGATCAGGTTCCACGAGAAGACAGCCCAGAACCACCTACACCCACTCTGGGCATGTCTAAACAGCGGTCGCGCAGTCGTGAGAGTTCAGCCTTAAAGAGACTTGCAGCCAGACCCAACATTGGTTGCTTAAGCCCAACTGTGGAAGAGAGTGTGCATGATAAGGATAAGAGCCAAATGTCTACACAAGCAGGGGAGGGCAGTAGCTTTGTTCAAACGCCGCAGAATTTGCAGATGCCGATGGATGCAGTTCACTTGGAAGACGGCAAGGATGCGGCAAAGGACACGCCGCAGAGCGAGAGTGCGCACATCGCTCCAACACCCACACCGGCTACAAGGACCAGAGGACTGATCCATCAAGATGGCTCACATCTGTCTCAAGATGATGTACCACCTCGGACATCCTCAAAAAGAGGAACAAAGACAACCCCTATTCAACAAGCCAGTGCTGAGGAACCTACAAGCCAGGACACTTCAAGAGTCTCAACAATGGAAACCCCTTCAATTGAACGAAAGGGTGCCATTAGGAAGAAATATCCTGGAAAAGAAAAAGCCCTAAAGCTGCATCGACAGTCCCCTGCTGTTGAATGGACAAATTCTGCTAGGTTATCAGATACCTCCATGGACAGGCCAGTTTCAACCAGTCTGGAATTTCTATCCGAGAAGGAGGCCCTCGAAGCTGCCCTAAAAGCGCATTTCGAGGAACTCAGAGAGTTGGATTCGATGGACCAGCGCAAGAGTTCACCCTCCAATGTCGATCAGAACTGGCAGATGTCAACCTTTGCCGACACTCCCAAAGTTTTACACCTCCCAATCGATAGACGAAAGGAGGAAACCGAGTACACTGTTCACGGGGATAAGTCAACACGAACACAGACTTTACAAGAAGCCAACTCTGCCTCAACAACACCAAGGCAATTTTACTCACCAATCCAGGTACCAGCAAGCATCGGAGACAGCAATTCCATGAGGTTGGCCTCCCCGACAAGCCATGTTGGGACATAGAAAATCTCTTCTGGTACACAGGGAGAGCTGATCCGAGATAAAGCGCAGGCTCCGCAGAGTCTTGAACACAGCGAGACACAAAAGCAAGCCAAGAGCATTGGCACGGAAACCCCGGAACGACGACACTCTCGAATTGTGTCTCTGCCTGCCGAAACACCAATGACCGAAAAGCAGCGCACTGCATCCTCTCCCTGGTTCTCTGTCCCAAAGAGAAAACCATGTGCACTGGCACGTCCAAGCTTGACACCAACAGGCAATCCAGGAGGCGTCAGAGCCATGGCTGCCAAGTTTGAAACCACTAATTCAACCGAAGCATCTCCAACAAAGCTCAGAAGTGCAAGCAAAACTCAAGATCTCATATCACAATTTTCACAAGAGTCGCCGACGAAGAGTATCCGTTCGACAAGATCTGTTTCGACTTTGGGACACAAGCGGAATGTTTCAACTTCAAGCCAGGACCAGCGTTCTCGACCGTCAGCAATAGACACTATCAGAGATAAGGCTCTTGACCAGGATTTGCGAGTCTCAATCAGGGAGGAGGCAGCAATGAGGGCAGTCGAGCTTCAACAAGCTGATAAGGGGCAAAAGTCAAGCTCCCATGAGCAACCGGAAATGTTAGCTCAGCGACAAATGATCCCTAGGAGGAAGCCAGTCCCAGGTTCCAGGGGTAAAGAGGCATCATTAGAGAATCCACGAAGTCTGGGAACCATGATGCCTTATCCTGAACAGCCTCCTATCGCTCAACACCTTAACCTTATAAGACCAGCATCATCAGCATCGAATACGCAGTACGGGACGGACCCGTCAGTTCCTCACAATATTTCAACTCCTCAACGTCCCGGCAGTACAACTACACTTCATGCACAGATTCGAAGTCTCCAACGGCAACTGGACCTCAAGACAGAAGAAATAGTACATTTGAGAAGGCAACTTGAGGTACAAGAAGATGCAGATGTTGGAACACTGAGTCAGCAACTACGAGAGGCCAAAAGGGAAGCACAAACGTGGAGGGAAAGAGCAGAAAGTGCAGAACGAAGAATCAAAGTGTTTGAACGATTCACAGCACGACTGAAAGGGATACGAGAGGCTGTGGGAGTCGACACAGATTTCACAGCAAAGTATTTAGATGAGGATGGACAAAAAGAAAACACCTTGGAGAATGCAATGGGTTACGAGAGTGATGGTTCAGGGAGAACAGAAGATGCTGGTGTCGTCAAAGCTCGGATACGCCGTTGCCTCCATGGCTTGACCGATGGTCCTCCAGACAAGCCATCTTTTGGACTCGACGAAATCCAGAATACAGGCCCAGATAGACCAAAGCGGGATATCAGCCCGAGTACAGTCGAGGTCTGGATGGCGGCACAGGAGCTGCTACAGCTTGATGAGGCTCAGGGGCAAACAGGAGAGAATAATTGAGTTCTAGAACAAGATGTTGATGGTGTGGCAAATAGACGTGCGTCCAGGAACATTGGCAGTCCGTTCTAGATGTCAGGCTGTGCAAGGGTCTCGATCTTGAAAGACCCTGGTGGCAAACTTGACTATACCTTTTTGAATGTATCAAATTAGAACATCTGTGGCAAGGGTGTCTCTGTATCAGAATCAACTGACTTGTCCCAACAACTGCATTGCCCAAAACTGCATTGGGTAAACTTTTATGTCATGCTGCATGAGCATCACTTGTGACGACCAAATCCTGTTTCAAGGAGCTGACCCGGTAAATCGATCACTTGAGGGATTTCATGCTAAAGCCTGTGCCACTGCAGATCAGATAAATGGGATTTTAAATCTCGATCTCTCTTGTATGCATTTTTAACAGACACTGTGCTAAATACGGTATTTCGATACTCATGTGCCGAAACCATTGGACAGCTGATTGGACAGTGTCGATCATGCTCTTAGCTCCAACTTTGTGACTTGTCCCTGGCGCAGGGATCTTCTATCTGACATCAATGGGATGACGATACGAACGAGAATGCTTGTATACTTTTGCGACGTGTATGGCTGTGGATGAATGAGGAGTAAACATGCTATGGTCTCTCGTCAGATGCTCGCTTGATTCGCCATCTGCCTGCGTCATCTCGGTTCATCGACACATGAACACGCCCAATTCCCTCTAGAACGGAATCGAATAGGGCAGATTCTTCAGGGTCCTCTGGTTTGGAGTACCTGTTGGCCACGCCAGCGGGAGGACGGTCTGCCTCCGAGTAGCGGCGGGAGGACGTCGAAAACGCGGGGGACATGGGAGGCACGTGTGAGAGGTACTGATCTTCTTGTGTCATCGGTGGAGACGGGAGTAGACTCGCGGAAGACATAGACGGCGGAGAATAAGCGAGGGGCGTATAAGGCTGAGCTGATGGTATGTAGGATTCTTGGATGCTGTCTTCATAGGTCTGCGAGTTTGAATATCGTTGGTTGAGTTGTGTACTGACGGAAGAACACCGAGACGTTTCTACGGAATAAGTGCGAGAGACTGTGTCTTCTGGTGGCGATGGTAGGAGTGCATCTAGAGAAGGGGTTGGAGTCTGTGAGATGTGAGAAGGCCCAGATGGATAGAGCGGTGTAGAGGATCTTGACTGAATGTCACGGCCAAGAATCATATCGGAACTAGATGTTGTGAAAGACATTGCGGTAGGAGGTCTCATCTGGCCATGTATCGAATGTGTATGATGCTGCAGTCTCTGTGCAGCACTGTGTAAGGGTCTTGAAGACCTGACAGTTCCAGTTGAGGCTGAATCAGGGGTTGCAACTGATTTTCCATCTCGGTCAGTGGAATAAGCTTGTCGTTGTCGGGGGGGAGAAGTGACAGCGCCAGCCTTGGTAGGCGAGGTCCAGACCATGGCCACACGTGGGGTGTATGCCTGTGAGGACTGGTAAGGGCCATGATCTGGTTGACCCCGTCAATTGCCTGCAAAGATGGACGGGTGCTTGTGTGTCGCCTGCACAACCGAGCTGTATAACCCGAAATCTACACACGTTAGCTGTCATCTGGAAACGGCATAGCGAACTGAATCATGCTTTCAACTGCCGAACATTGGGGAACAAATTTTCATTTTGCGTGATGTTTGAGCGTCGGTACGCCATAATGACGACAGATAGACGAGGTTGTTGACTTACCCACACTAGTCCCCAAATCCCGGGATGTCAAAACCTTGATCGACAGGTCCGGATTGACTTTTCCAATGACTTGCACAGCGTTGCCATTTGTGAGATGGGCGTCCTGTAAAGATCGTCAGCTCAAGGTTGCAGAGCATTCTGATGTCGTGAGACTGACACCAGATTGGTGTCAACTTACCCTATTCAGCAAGACAGTGACAGTGCCCTCTGAGTCAAGAGTAGCTTGTTCGCCTCGCAGCTGCGTGACCTTTCCCACGAGCATGACGACTTTGCCAACAAAGTTGTCAAGATAGGCAGCAGTAATGCGCGGGGTTGAAAGTTGCTCGGACATGGTGTTTGGTTTTTGTCTGCGATCAAGCTAGAGAGATAAGGAAGTGGAAGAGATAAGCGAGTAGATAGGGCTTAGGTCTCAGATGCTTGGTTGACAGGCAAGCAAGAGATGCTGGTGAGAGGTTGGACGATGAAACACATGTGAAGCTGTTGGCGATAAATGCGGAGGGGAAGCGCGTTTAGCTTGACGCGTTATCACGTGGCTAACTATCACGTGACGATCAACCCTCCTGCCATCACGGATCTCCTTATGAATGCCTTCATCTCCCATCATGAATCCATCGATGAAACGCCTCACCATCTCACAAGCCTGTCAACTCTTCTTGAAAATTGTATCAGTCAATTCCTTCGTCTTCAGAATCGATATCGAGAGTCCCACTGTTGATGGACGCCTATTCGGACCCTTGCCCGATACCTCCGATTAGCC
The DNA here is from genome assembly GCA_014898885.1 of Fusarium lyarnte (nom. inval.). NCBI lineage: Eukaryota > Fungi > Ascomycota > Sordariomycetes > Hypocreales > Nectriaceae > Fusarium > Fusarium lyarnte (nom. inval.). Next base: position 60,918 of record JAAVUB010000058.1, read on the forward strand.
AGGTTGAACAAGTCTCATTCCCATGATAAACCCGCTAGTCAAACCAAGAAAGCCCGTACAGCCCATAGGGATTTCAAATATTAGCGTGATACCTGTGGTAAAGTAATAGGTACTTACTTTCCTATAATTTTATCATATAAAGATAAGTACTTATTATATCTCTCTATAAATCTCGTATATTTTACCCACTCCCTATCTCTCTAATTAGAATGTCTATCAAGAAGAGGAGGCCAATAAGGATAAATAATTCCCCATATGTATACTAGTTACATTTGAAACCCCTTAGGGCGGTGCGGAACACATTACCTTTGGGCAGCCCATAACTTTATTATTCGCCCAAGACAACCCCGCTCCTTGGATCTGCCAAAGCCTACTGCGTACACCTTAGCACATGTCGGAGTAAAAGCTCCGAAATTATGAGCTGAACCGGGTTTGACCAAAGAACTGCAAAAGGAATCGGAAATAAACAGTGGAGGATGTACAGTTTTCAGTTCTCCCAAACTGTGTCTTGTGGTTCGGCTCAATGCCACGGCAGACACGACTGATGAAGATGGAAATCAAGACAAAGAACTCCATCACGTATCCAGGAGTTCATGACCCCTGCAGGCACTGAATTATTCGGCATTCCCCGTGTGTTGAAATTTATCAGCTTGCAGCAAAGGCCACGCATCCGAGGTCGATCCTTACTGTGTGTGGGTGCCAAAATCCTGATCACATTTGTCGATCAGTTCAAGATATCTCTTGTCACAACCAGAAGTCTTGGATGCGATGGATTGCCGGCTTGACTAAACCATCACTGGAAGGACCCTGTGTGGGTCAGGAATGACTGTATACTTCATTGTAATAATCAACTCATAACCAAAAGACATGAACGAGGCTCATCATGATCTTCAGAATTTGGCCCAAAGGGTGTTCGAGCTGTCAAAGGATTAAGCTCCTGACTTGATGATGACCATCTCGATGATATCAAAGCTTGAGTTCACGGTTAATAATAGGTGGATACTGCAACCGTCTCGTTCGCTGCTACTGAGGTTCGAGAATAGCGTCTATACGGAGTACGCACTGTCTCGCCGAGTGTGGTATTAGCGGACAAGGTTCATTGGCACTGATTGGCTATTTCAAATCACGGACTTCAGGTCCGTTGCACCATGATTGGTTCCAGCCACCCATCCCAAAATTGAAAAGAGCATCTCCGCCAAGGGGCCACTTGAATATCGAAGTACCATTGCTTCGCAGTCTGTGATTGGGGTAGTGGAGGATTTAGAGTCCAAACACCTCTACCGCCTACCTACCTATGCAGGCATATTCTACCGCCTTTGGCTCAAGGTTCCGGACGGGATGACGTTTTTTTCGACAGAAGGGACTTTTCGCTCGCCTCCAATGCCACGGCGGATGCTGCTTCCTATGATTATGATTCGTACAGAGCAGAAGATGGTGGGTCAACATTCCGGATCACTCATAAATAACCTCAACGGCTCTGGTATCTCATGGCTTTTACCTTATCCAGCAAGAGTTCAACACCCTTACGCACACTGGCTTCCCGAGACTGGCTTTGCATTGCGAATTGAAGTCAATGGACTCAGTCCGGACATAACGTTGTCAAACCATTGTACACCTCGTTTCCTATCTTCACCCACCAATCTTCTTATATATACTCCCAACCCCAGTTGCTGGATACATGCAAAACCAGCCACATCTTGCCATAAACTGCAATCAGATCCACCGATACACTACACCGGGGAATAAGTGACGCAAGACATGGTTGATAATGGTGGCATCTGTTGTTGGCGAAATATAATATCCAAATCCATTCATCTGGCTTGGGTGCAACTGCTGTTATAGCTACAACTTTCAACTTTCCCATCTTGCAATCATTGATATTTCGACAAGTCTGCCAACCTCGGTATCTCGACCTTGTCCCTGATAGATGTTGCCTGCCTGCTCGGCTTTACCCAAAAGATCAAGTTGCCCCAGCGTCTAGATCTCAAGCTGCATTGACGAAGCCGAAGCACACTATTGGATCAAAAGACCCGGGAAGTAGAGAACAGGAACAGACGAGACAATTCGCCCCAGCGTCCAGAATTTAGTCGGGACACCTCCCTCCCCTCCCCTGCTAATTACCGAGACGCTGTACCCGGCCGTTCCCTTTAGTTTCTACTTGGGAGTGAAGCCTCGAAATCGACTTATTCTATTATCGATCGGTGGAACTACCATTCTTCGGTGAGGTCAGCTCGACTGTACCGGAGTAGGTACTCAGGCACTGAGCTGTGCTGTACTCACTGCACGCCGATTGGTTTCTCCGTTGAGCGCCTGCCTGATTTTCCCATTCGACCTACACCCTTCCAATACCAGAGAGGAGCTACACCTTTGTTCTAACACTATCATCTCTTCTATCCCCCATTCCCCTTAACATCGTGTTCCTGAATAGGTTCTTCTTTATCCTCTCCTGAACCGCTCCTTTCCTGGTCTTTGTTGCTCTGGAAAATTACACCCACATCGGCACATCCCAACCAGTCCGGCTAAGCCCTCCCTGTGTCGCTCTAGATCTCCCGATCTCCAGAGCTGAACGCTCAATTTCCATCAAACGAGCTCCTTGATCTCGACTCGCCTCGAGCGGCTCAATGGTCTGACGCTTTTCTCCGACAGCCGGTGACAATCAACTCAGCCACACCAGCCTAGCCGTGCCGTTGTAACCCCAGGTTCAGCCTCAAAGTACAGTCTAAACGGTCTTGCAGGGTCAAGATGGACGGACCAAGCAAGGACTTTGGCGACCAAGCCCAGAGCTTTCAAAACAGTTTTCCCCTGACAACCGACGATGCCAGTATTGATCCATTACTCGACTGCACAACGGGAGCTCAGGTGTCTCCGATTGTTAGCAATACCATGGATAACCAGCTTCTCATTGGTTCTGACATGTGGAACCCGATGAACAACCCCGTCAACTTCTTCCCTTCCTCCATGCCAGTAATGGCACCAACAGCTTTGAACAACAGTCCAAGAGTGCCTACCGATACGCATTCAACCCCGGAAACTCCATTCAGTGAGGCCACGTCTGGCGGCCCAACACGGCAATCGAGCAAATCGTCTATCCCTTCTGTCGACTCAGTCAACACCGATACCAAACCGCGGCGAAGCAGCAGAGCCACCAAGACACAGCGTCAACACCCGCCAGCGGAACCTGTCGCCAAGCCGCGTCGAAGAAGAGTATCCAAAGAACCATCACTGAAGGAGGAAGATGAGGACGAGGATGATGGATTGGACGAGACGGCCAAACGCAGCAAGTTCCTAAAACGCAACAGGATCGCTGCGTCCAAATGTCGTCAAAAGAAGAAGGTGTGGATGAGTCAACTGGAGGAAACCCGGCTGGGTTTGGAGGGTGAGAACAATGCCCTACACCGACAGTATAACGGCCTCATGGACGAGTTGAGCACCATCAAGAATCAACTCATGCAGCACGCATCTTGCAATGATGCCAACATCAACCAATGGCTTGACAACGAGGCAAGGAAATATGTTCAGCGCATTACAGCGCAGAGCAAACAGCCTCCTCCAATGCCACCGCAAAATGGGCCGGAATTTTACAATACGCATCGTCGTAGCTCAAGTGGTAGGCCCAAATCTTGTTCAAGCACGAGTCTGTGACTAACCATCATCCAGTTGCCACCTCTATACCACGATCGATAGAATCAGAAATCATCTACGACCATTTGCCGGATAACCTTGTTAATCCGAGACACTGAGTGTAATTCGATCTGGTGGATGGCTGAAACACTGACGAGAATGGTGGTTTGAGTTTAGAAGCCAAGCCAAACCCAACTCCACACGGATACAACAGCCTTGCTGTTGCGACTTTGAAATTCCTTCGACCCGACAACGGAAGACATCGACATGCCGAACCTCGAGTCAAAGTTGAATGGAATTTCTCAGAGCTGCGAGTAACACGATGACGAAAAGAAAAGCATCGGGCGAGAAGGTTCAGTGGGAAGATATCCTTAAAAACTGGTAATGGTGCGACAGGAGTATCACAATTGGCCACCCTATAACAGGAAGAAGTGATATGGCGTTGACTGTACTGAAAGGAGTTTGGCAAAACGGGTACAGGCAAGAAGATTTTACGGTTTGATGCTTTCATGATCATGGTCTGATTTGTGCAGTTGGGATGTATGATTTGCTAATATGGGGCTGACGAGTATGAAGTTCTCGTGGCAGCTGGCTTGATTCTCGGCCCTTGGCTGACGGTTTGAGGGCCCGTGAGGGTGACCCAAGTAGAGGAATCCAAGGGTATAGCGTCCTGTTGCTATGAAATGATGCCTTGAGTGCTTTCAGGGTGGGAGATATGAACATATACCATGACGAAAGGCAGTGTAGCACAAGGAAAAAGACTCAAACCTGAAGAAGGAAGAGAGCCGCTCTGAGCAATGTTCCACAGTCAATCAGCCTGTGACCAGACCTTGTGGTCGAAATGATCGCTGGCAATCATCAATGTCAGGACTTTTATCGACATGGGAAAGACCTGAACTCATCAAGGACACGAGATGTTGAAGCAGAAAGAAAGGTTGGGGATGTTGTCAGAGGTAAAGTGAGTGGCAATATCAAGCTTTGCCACAGCTTTAGCCCCTTTGATGACCCTAAACTTGAACAGATGTAGAAGTTGATCATCCCGACTCCGCATTTCATGCCAATTAGAGCCATATGTGAATGTCGTCTAGATCGTGGCGAGTATTGCCACCGGAGAAACATCTGACTATAAATTGAGGCTTATGATTGGTGGCGATACGTAGAAGCAAGACGGCGGCTACTGGTAGGAAATAATGCGGCTGAAGTCAATTTCGGGATACGGGAATAACGATGAAGTCAATGACAGTAACTGGTGATGCTCGAGACAGTATGCGTTGCACGTAATTTATTTCTCTTGGTACTCTCCCGTTTTCTAAATGTACAGTAGTATGATACACGCTCATCCATCTCTCTACCTCCTCTTGATCCATCCCCTCGAGTTGGAGATACCCCTGATGTTCTTGGTGTACTTCCAAAGGTGACGGTACTTGGGTCCCTGTCGCTTGGCTTCCCATCCACGGGGCTTGACGGGAGGCTTGAGGCTGTACACGCGCGTAGGTCTGAACTCGACATCTGCGCCGGGGATGTTGTGTCGCGCCATGACGCTCGCGGTGTTTTCGTCCCAGACGCTACGGAACATGTTGAACCCAAAGGGTGTTGTGCTGAACTTGTCGCGGAAGGACTTGAGCGAGAATCCATCTCGTTGGCTGTATAGCTCCTTGAGCTTGGCAACGTCGATCTTTTTTCCCGGTTGCTGCTCGAGGAGATAGATACCGAGACGGTGGTATGGGGCACCCTTCTGGGAGAATGCAGGAAGCCACGGTAGAGCAAGCTGATCCTCGCCCTTTATCCTGCTCAGAGGTAGTGACGTCTCTGTAGGGCTGATGGGGATGTTGGCGGCGAGGAAGTGGCAGCGCTTGCTGAAGGTATCGGAGTCCGGGTTGGGGACATCAGAGTCGAGGACCACTACAGAGATGAGTCGCTCGCCCTTGTCAAAGACTTGAACTCGAAGACGGGGTGCGTTCTCGCTGACGGCACTGTCGACTATCTGGCCGGGAGGAATCTTGAGCTTGCGGAAGTATAGCTGGACATCAGCGGTAGGTTCGAGCTTGGGGAGGACGTCGGGGACGATGTTGAACTGCTTGATACGTTGGGTGATGAGACGGTGGTCGTAGGAGCGCCACTTGGCCTCGGCGTAGTGACGGTAGATAGGCTTGTTCATATCGCCTGGGAGTGTTAGTCTGGCCAGCCTGGCAATTGGGACAACGTACCTGTTCCGTCCTCGAAACGCTTCTTGACAATGGGATCATTAGCATCTGCAAGAATCTTGAGCCTCTCGACATATTTGTGCAGACTCTTGATTCTAATATCCTTCATCTTCTGCCCCCCCTTGATATCATCCGGACTCGCAGCTTCTAGCCGAGAAATCTTCTCGAGCTCTTTGCTAATCTGCGCCAGCTTCTCTTCACGATCCGCAGCCAGAATCTTGCGAGCCTCTTGAAAAGCTTGGTACGGGAGATGCTCGAACGGCAGATCGCCCGTGCTCCGGATAGCCATTCTCCGTCGTCTTGATCCAATTGGCATCTTTCCAGCCTTCATAAGCTGCTGCTCGAACTCGGGTAGTACCGTATTGGGATCGAGGTCTGCTGCGCTGGGCGTGGCAGTCTGAGGCTCGGCTGATCGTCGAATTGCGGCAGAGGTGAACGGTCGGACGACGCTGGGCCGCAGCTGCCGAGCGATTGGCCGCATAACGGCCTGGCAGCGCGACATGATGGGCAGCGGAGCGAAGGGGCTGTAGACGTGGGACGTTGAAGTGACGCTGGTGATATCTCGAGATATTGAAAAATGCTCTGGCGATGGTTTGCAGGCGTGGCCCCACTAAAAACTCGGGGATCGGAGGATGTTGCCGATCCACTTTTTTACATCGCATCACGGTTTTCGAAGCCTCAACCAGACAGCGAACTAGTGTCCTAATCACAGCAAATCTCCCTATCGACGGCGGTTAGGGAATTGAAATCATGGCTGGCAAGGGAATCGGGTGCCTGGCTGAGGCCATGGGTGCCCTGCGGGTGTCTGCAAAGGTACGTGAAGAGACTGCCAATCGCTTCAATGCTAACAGATGAAGCCGGCGACACTCAACAGGGCCTTCACAAGGTCAATGGCTACAGAAGTGTCCCCAAAGGACACTGCAGAGACCAAATCTCCAAATACCACCCAAGGAATTCTCGAATCATGGAAGCCCAGTATGACACCCGTCAACTGTCAATAACTCCACTAACCATTGCAGTCACAACCGTTCCCGTCACAGTCCACGCCTTTCCGTCATTGGAACCGACTTCTCTCGAACGATGGGACGTCAACCACCTCTACCTCCCTCTCCGCCGCGATCTCCTGCATCTCGCCGTCGTCTACGAAGGTGACAACACCCGCCAAGGAACCGCCTCTTCCAAAACCCGCTACGATGTCCACGGCTCCCACCGAAAGATGCGTCCCCAAAAGGGAACTGGTCGAGCTCGTATGGGAACCAAGCAAAGTCCCGTGAACCGCGGTGGCGGAAAGACATTTGGTCCCCATCCCCGCGACTTTGGCACCAGCCTCACCCGAAAGGTGTACGACAAGGCATGGCGCACAGCTCTGAGCTACCGTTACCGAAAAGGCGATCTGATTGTGTGCGAGGACGGCATGGATCTTGTGTTGCCGACTGATTACGAGCTTGTTGCTGGAAAGTATCTCAAGGATGGGCTGAAGGAGGCGTATCTCAAGCGATACATGACTGGAGTGCTGGGTAACCTTGGTCTGGGACGTGCTAGCGGTCGAACACTCTTCGTCACTGGAAACCGACGTGAGGCTCTTTTCGGCGCCATGGAGCAGCTCCCTTGGGAGGGTCGAGCACTAGACTTTAAAGACGTCGATGTCAAGGACCTTTTGGAGACAGGCAAGGTGGTTTTGGAACGAAGCGTGCTCAAGGAGATGATCAAGAAGCACCAGAGCGACTTGGTGAGCAGAGTTGTTATGCAAGGCCTGGTCAAGGGAGGGCCCAAGCTAGGGTCGCCAGTGATTTGGGCATGAGCGTGTAAACTACTGTATTATTTTGTATACAACCAATCGCTGTATTCCTCAGTGTGCATCTTTTGAAAGCTAATCTTGCCAAGTTATATCGTTGCCGGGTATCGTTAGATTGGTCATCTATGAGTACACTATTATACATGACAGTATTACAATGCTCCGCCAACAAGCGAAACAATCCACATGGCAACTCTAACTTTGAGTCCAACTCTTCGTTCAGTGCGAGCAAAGTCATCTCGCGTTGCCTTGGTAGCATGTTCCTGCAGCCATAACTGCTCCTCTCCCAGTCTCCCCTTCAGTCCTTCATCGCGGGTTACGATCAAAGCACCAGCCTCGAGATCATGAGAGTAGCTTCGTTTAGTATAATTGGAACTTCCGATAATACTCATTGCTGGGTTCTTGTCACCTGGCATCGTCACCCAGAGTCCCTTGGCGTGATATGTCCATCCACCAGGTTGACCAACGACGCCATATCGCCATTCCTTCAAGGTGATGTCGCTGTCACGACCTTCGTGATGTACACGATGAACGAAACGACGGGCGAGGAGAGTGTAGGCATCTGGGAGGAGACCCGAGACGCCTTTCGACTTGTAGAAGCCGTTTGCTTCAGGGGAAGCTGTGATGACGGTGTTGGAGGTAGAGGCAGTATTGAGGAGGAGTTTTGTCAGAGAGGGGGCCGGGTTAAAGTAGCCTGCTGTAAAGGTCCATGAAGACTCACGGTATGCGGGCAGGGCGAGAGTCTTGAGGAGGTGTGTAATGACGGGGAGCTCAGTTGAGGTATCGGGTTTCATGACCTGGGACATCTGCCCAAGCATGTAAACTCGTGTATCGGTGATGTCATTCTCGGGCCTTGATGTCGGATGTAGCAGAGTTTGGAGCGTCGATGTAGTGCTTGTGATGAAAGACTGGGGCTTCTCTAATGGTGAAGGGGCAGAGTTGGTCTCCGGCCATGAGAGTGTGAAGCCCGCTGGTTCAGTCGAAGGTTGAACCAAGAAACTGAAGGATGTGACCCCTGAATGGATCTTCCAAAAGTGATCAGTCACCTCCTTTGAGGCAAAAAGGTGATATCGATCTTGACGGTTGGTAAAGTAGTCAGTCGACAGGTTTGCCCTGAAGAGTCAGTATTTCTTCGACCCCGAATCTTTAGACATACCCAGACATGATGATCTCATCATCAACTCCATAAAGCTTCATGTGCTGAAGTCCCCAGCCCTCATTTATCCTCTTGGGGATGTACTGTTTCCTCAATCCAGTGAGATTTGGCGTGTGATACATTCGAATTTCCACACGGTCTGATCCAAACTCCTCGACCAGGGGTGCAAGCAATGATGCACTCGATGGATCAGGCGCCTCTCTCGTTCCTCGCAGCGCATCCGTCAGAATACTCAGCTTCACCCTCGGATTCTTCCTCAACGCCTCCTGCAGCGTTTCAATAAGTTCCTTTTCCGACTTTCCAATGTACAGCGTCGACAAGAAGATCCGTCTTTGTGCTTTTCGTATCCGATCCTAAACCAATCAGCCCTGTCATTTCGTATCAGTGGACGTCCAACCTTGAGCGTTTCGTAAAAGTCGGCTGGTGTCCGAATGATCTGAATCTGCTCCCCTCGAATATCAAAACTCGGTGCCAAACGGTCCAATTCAGTGACGAAAGGCGCCAAAGCTCCAGCATTATTCACAGAACCCTGAGTGTTTCCAGCTGGCGTCGCATACTGTCTGGTCTGCACTCGTGCGCTGGGAACTCTGGGCTTGAAACTTGCGGCACGCAGCCTTGTAGTGCATCGCGCACAGCTTCGAGTTAGCATCTCGAAACACTTAGGCTCAATTAAAGCTTGCTATTAAAAGTGCTGTATCTAAATCGCTAGAATTTCTGGTTGAGCTTCAAGGTACGTACCCATGCCGTCACAAACCAATCTGCCGAGGTTGATCCGCGGTAATCTTCAAACCTCCCATCATTGACGAGCTATCAACAACCATCCAGCTGAGGTCAATTGTCGCTCAACCGCCATCATGTCGACAATCTCACGAACATTGTCCAACCTGCGCAAGGTTGGAATCAAGGTATGTCTGCCATCAGCCGTCAATGACAATGCTAACTCGAGTAGGACTACTTTGTCCAGATGCTGGTATGTACCTGATCGAACGATCACTCGACCTGGCTAACGACGCCTGTTTCTCACGAATAGTACATCGGTACGCTCCCTCGACTATCCGCCGAAACATCCACTGACATCCGCAGGTGACACCAAGGCTGGTCGTCTGATTGGCACCGATCGCGCCGGCAACAAGTTCTTCGAGAACAACGAGGAACTCCCCCTCCGAACACGCTGGGTCGAGTACGCCAAGCACGACTACGACGCCGCTCACATCGAGCCCGGATGGCACGCCTGGATCAGCTACAGCGTCGATAAGCCTCCTACCGAGGATCCTCTACTACAGGCTGGTGTCCGAGCTTTTGAGCCGTCACGCGCCCTCCCCAACTTTACCCAGACCCGTGGCGCCTTCAAGACTTACAACACGTATGTTTCGCATTTCATGAGAGATAAAATTCTGACCATTTTAGTTCCAAATCCAAGATCTCGGCATGGGAGCCTGTGGCTGCACCTCGGGCATGAGCATGAGTGGTCAAGTGTACATAAATTTGCGTAGAGGTTCAATGAGAAACCCAAGGGCATTGAATTCAGATGAGCTGCTGTTACAGCTATACATGGTATAAGATCTAGAAAATGTGTACTCTATGGTCTTCAGATCCTTCTCTTATACGAACTACATAAGAAATCTCGCGATCTACGACTTTGCTTCAATTGCAGATTTGATGGCTAAATGGTCAGCGGAGTTTGGAAACTGGACGGAATACTAACCTTCACATGTCACTCTAGCATCTCCAAACAACATCTTTGCGTTGGGCATGTAAAACATGGGGTTTGGAACATCAGCTGCTCCTGTTAGCTGTATTCGATATGGGACGGGCGACTTACCATAACCACTGGCCATGCCTCTCTTCATGACGACAACCTGCTTGGCTTTCCAGGCATGCAGCACAGGCATTCCCTCAATAGAGCTACCCTTTTCCAGGGCAATGGGGTTGACGGTATCGTTAGCGCCAATGACGACAGCCAGGTCAGTCTCGGGGAAGTCATCATTGATCTCGTCCATTTCCAGGACGATGTCATATGGCACACTGGCTTCGGCGAGAAGAACGTTGCACTGACCAGGCATGCGGCCTGCGACAGGGTGAATGGCGAAACGGACAGTGATGCCCTTGGATCGAAGAGTCTGAACAATGTCTGAGATGGCGTATTGAGCCTTGGCAACGGCCATACCGTAACCAACAATGAGAATGACCTTTTCAGAGTTGAGAAGTGCATCAGCAAGGTCATCTACAGAAGTCTGAGTAACTTCTCCCTGCGGTTTATACTCTTGGACAGCAGTTGGCGTGCCCAGACCTCCAAAGAGAACGTTTGTCAGTGATCTGTTCATGGCAACACACATGATGTACGATAGAATTGAACCAGATACACCGATCAAGGCTCCAACAGTGGTAAGAAGGGGGTTCTCAAGCATGAAACCCTCGGCGACAAGAGCAAAGCCACTGTATGCGTTCAAAACAGTGATGACGACGGGCATGTCAGCACCTCCAATGGCAGATGTGGTGGTGTATCCCTTGATGAAGCTTAGAACAGTGCTTCCAGCAAGTGCTCCGGCTGCAACCAAGGGGTTTCCTGGGGCCATTGTGATGAAGGCTCCCATGGTGGCTGCGTTGCTTGCGAGCAATCCTGAGTTGATAATATGTCGTCCAGGTAGAATCTTTGGCTTAGATGTCATCCTGCCGGCGAGTTTGAGGAACGCGACGATGGATCCGGTAAACGTGATGCCACCGATAACGACACCAAGGTAGGCCGTGACGAGGTGGAGAGTTGAGGGATCCATGACATCAGCCATGACACTGCCGATACTGGTCAAGACAGCAGCAAGACCAACCACAGAGTGGAGAGCGGCGACAGTTTGAGGAAGATCGGTGGGAGTGATTCGCTTTCCGATGAGCATACCAGCGATGGTACCGAGTGCAGCAAGACCACCAAACTGAGTGAGGACTTCAGGGGTAAAGCCAGCAGCAAGCAGACTGGCAAGGACACCGGTGCCGACACCGAGAATACCAAGAGCATTACCCATGCGAGCAGTGGCTTGGGAAGCAAGACTGGAGACGGAACCAATGCAGAGGACAGAGCTGACAAGATAGCCGGCTTGAACGAGACCAGCAGCACCAGTTGATGCAGCGGCCACGAAGCCACCACCACAAACAACGGCGGGAATTGCATAGAGCCAAGGGTACTCAGGGGGGTCAGTAGGTCCTGGTCTTGTTAGCTGGGTCGAGTCAGAGATCGGACGACTCACGCTTGAACATATCCAGCATACGCTTGGTGATGACGAATCCACCACCAACATTGACAAAAGCCAGCAAGACACTGAGAGCACCAAAGGCTTGAGGAATAGTCTCGGGCAGAAATCCACCTCCGAGGATGAACAAACCACCAATACCGACCATACCGGAGATGGCGTTGGTGACACTCATCAGAGGAGAGTGAAGCGCAGGGGCAACACCCCAGACAGCACGATATCCAATAAGACTAGCCAGAGCAAATGTAAAAGCGTTCGACATGAGAAGAGGGCTGGTCCATTTTCCAAGAGCCAAGATACTACCCATACCAGCGGTGACACCAGCAACTTCACGGGTCTTCTTTTGCCAGGGAGTCAGAGCTACAGGTTCAGGGGTCACCTCGGTTGCTTCGGCCTTTACGGGTGGAGGAGGAGGTGCGGCACGAGGAGCGGGTGGCAGAATATCTCCTTCTTGGGTAACGATTGCACCTCGGACGACTTCATCTGATAGATCAATGCCGAAAGCCTTGGATTCAGGGGCCATGGAGAGCAGAAACTTGGTGATGTTGTTGGAGTAGAGGGTCGAGGACTGAGTTGGCAGACGAGAGGGAAGATCAGTGTATCCTGAAATGTCAGTGGATTCTTCAATGGAGGGTGTACATACCAATAATCTTGACATCGTTGTAGACGGCCAGTTCACCCTTCTTGGTAGCTTCACAGTTACCTCCAGCTTCAGCAGCCAGATCGACAATGACACTTCCAGGTTTCATAACATCGAGGATATCGTTCTTGAGCAGCTTCGGGGCAGGCTTTCCAGGGATCAATGCGGTGGTGATGATAATGTCGACTTCCTTGGCTTGGTCTTTAAACAGTTTCATTTCAGCTTCGATAAATTCCTTGCTCATTTCCTTGGCGTATCCACCAGCACCAGATCCATCTTCTTGGAGTTCAACTTCGATGAATTCAGCTCCAAGAGATTGAACCTGCTCGCGAGCAGCAGATCGAGTATCGAAACCACGGACAATGGCGCCCATACGACGAGCAGTAGCAATAGCACTCAAGCCGGCAACGCCAGCACCAATAACCAAAACCTTGCAGGGAGGAATCTTTCCAGCAGCAGTGACTTGACCAGTGAGGAATCTACCAAAGACATTGGACGCTTCGAGAACAGCTTTGTAGCCGGCAATGTTGGCCATACTGCTGAGGGCATCAAAGACCTGGGCTCGGGAGATACGGGGAATCATGTCCATGGCGAAGCTGGTAGCTTTTCTAGCGGCAATCTTTTCGACGAGTTCTTTGTTCTGAGCGGGCTGGAGGAATGAAATGATGGTTTGGCCTTCTTTCATGGACTCAACCTCTCCAAGACCAGGACCGCGAACCTTGAGAACAATATCTGCGTTGGACCAGACTTCCTTGGGACCATTGACAAGAGTTGCGCCGGCTTTTTCATAGGCGGCATCGAGGAAATCAGCAGCTGTACCAGAACCACGCTCAACGAGAACCTGCTTGAAGCCCTTTTTCTTGAGGAGTGCAACATTGGCAGGCGTGAGAGCTACACGGCGCTCTCCAGGGAAGATCTCGGTTGGAACACCAACGACAAGATGATCGTAGGGAGTTGTCTTGGGAAGAACCACGGTGGAATATTTGCGAAGAGGCGCAGAAGCATGGCGGATCAATGCGAGAGGCTTGGAGACGTCTGCGACAAGAGCATGTCGAGGTGAAGCTCTCAAGGTGCTGTGCCATTGCTTGCGACGAGAGAGGACATCTGAAGCTTGTTAGCCACGAGCTCCGATGGCAGACAAAACCTACCTTGAACCCGATACCCTTTCAATTGCTTATGTATAAAGAAGGACGAGGCGCACAGCTCGGAAGCTGACGCTGGGACCGCGGACAAGGCCAGCGGGCGAAGCATTTGGGATGCCATGATTAAAGAATCATGAGAGCGATTGCGAGACCGGAACGAGTGGATCGCTTAGCTCCGTCACCTCGAGTGCCGAACTTTCGAGCCTGTGTATCCAAAAGCGACAAAACAGTCAAACGTGAGAAATCTAAGAGAGGGAATAAAAACAAGACAAGACAAGACAATCGAGGGGCTGCGTTATTGTCTCTGTGTCATGTGTTAGGTTGTCGGGTACCCCCCGTTCCTCCAGCTCCCGCAGCTTGGACCCTACGGTTCTCCCGGGGTTCTATTAGCCGCCCCGGAAGAGGGGCTCGGTCCACTGACGCCGCTAAAACCTGGGGGAGGGGCCGCAGCATCAACCGATGCAGGGTGTCATCGAATCATGGACTCTTCACCAGCGGGAGCTTCGGGAGAATTTGAGTAGCGACATGTTGTGCATCCAGTCAGATTGAGCTTGTGGCCTACGGACCTGCCTGATGAGTCTTGCCGAGACGCTTGGCTCCAAAAGCAGATGGTTTCCCCTCCTCGGATGTTGAAATCCGGGCGTGAAACGGTCACAGATGGGCCGAGCATGATGTATTTGACGTGGGGTACGTTCCAGCGGCTTATACAGGCTGGTCTTGGTAGTGCGCAGCAGCTCATGGTTTACCGTGATTGTGATCTCAAGATCTTGATGCTTGGTGTACAGCGTACAGGACTCGCTATATACTGTTACACCAGGCCCTTCAAGAAGCTCCCCTATGCCCGTGTGCACAGGATCTTGAGTCCATACGCTCATGATCTCTTGTCGCTCATTGAATCCTTGTAAATGTTGACCAAAGCCAATCAAGGCCAACTCATCGTCCACAAAACCCTGCCCAGTCATATCCTTCTTGTTATTTTCTCTCTGGTGTAGCCTTTTTCTATCATCAAAGACAATTTGATTCACAGCTTGGAACTATTGCAGCTCATCTAAAGCCATATGCACTATGTAGATGAGAGTATCACAGCTAGCTGATAAGGACAATGAGCAACGAGAAGCATCCCATGTACAAAGATGAATTCTTTCTATAATTAAATAGCATTGAACAACTCTTCTCAGTCCCCGAAAAAAGATCTTAACACCAGAATCAATGACTTCAGTGACTGGATAGTCATGAATACCCTGTAGATCTACAACTGCAGGAACGTATTGTATGACTTGACTGACAATCGTGCTGCTTATATACCACTGTCCTGTGAAGCTTGGCAAGATATTAAGATGCATGGATCTTGAGAGACCCAGGGTAGCACTTCACACGTGCGTTGCCAAAGAGGGACATCTCGATTAAGATCGCTTAGATTCCCGATGGGTTTAAATGAGAAGGATTTAAGCTGCAACTGAATTTGACGGATCCGTCAAAGCGAGTCTGTCCACTCGATGATGTTTACAAGGTAACGTGGTGAGAACTGAGATGAGGTGATATGAATTGAGAAGAACACTTCACTGAGAACGCTACGACTGCTCACACCTAATAAGGATATCAGGACTAAGAGAGTAGTAGGTGCTCTTATTTATTGTAATATCTTGTATGATATCGTAACTTTAATCTCAGCTTCTGCCTTGAGCCAGAGAACGGTGATGAGATGAAGCTCATCAATCCACAATGCTGTAGAAAATGAGCAAAAAGGGTTGCATATTTATTTAACGTAGCAAAAGTTACTTCTTTCTCACATCTGCTGCTTCACTCTATCTCGGCTGTTGTAACATATCACATTTATTAGAGCCAAGCGACAGTATTAATGAAAGACGAAGCCATGTTTCTCACCTCATCAAAGGTGAATGAATGAGTACTTGATTCATGGGACATCTGATAACGATTCGCAATTGCTACACCATTTCCTCATTAAGCCTAACGCCGGTGTAATGGTGTGGATCTCAACACCAAAATTGGTCGTGTAATTTAATCACGAGAGCCTCTTCCACATGACCATAATCACCCAACACAATAAGACTTCAACGCAGTCTTGCCATCATTAATTCAACACAAACCACCAACATGCCTCGGAAAGCACCTATTCACCACTTCTCATATCGCTCCCTAATCATCCCCCCAATCCTCCTAGCCGCAGCAACCATCGTCGCTCTCTTCCTCCACTCAGACGTCAACTTTGCTCTTCTCTGGTCCCAATGTCACTCTCGCGCTCGTCTCCCTGGTGTCAGCCGTATCCCAGGTCTCGGCACACCTCTGTGTTATCTCATCAGCTTCTTCCGCGCCGCGCTTCACTCACTTCGCAGCCGCGCCGTCATGGGCGTTGTTCTAGCCTTCATCGGCGGTCTTTTGACAGTGAGCACCGTTGAATCAGCGCGCATTTGTAACGCGCCCAACGTTCTCATTGCGTATCCTACTGGTCCGTGGTTAGTGTTTGATCTCGTGGGTGGTGCTGTCGTTTGGGAGCTTGTTATCATTCCTGCGTTTCTGCATCGCGCGAGAAGTGTTTTGAACGCAGAGAGGAGAGACGACGGCGGTGACGCCCATCAGATCTTTACGAGTCGTCATCTCCCTGATAGTGAGCTCGTGGCTATTCCCATCAGTGTGGCGCTTGGTTACTTTCTTCCGTCTTTTCTTATGCTGTTCCACACAACTCCTGAGACGATCGGCATCTGGCTCTTCTTCCCGATATATGTCGAAATCATTCGCCAGATCATTCGTCACACCATCGCTGCTCTGAGGAGAGTGGACCCGACACTCGTACATCTCGCGTCGAATCGATGGTCTCTGCTGTTTGTGTACATGCTGCCCTTGATCTGCTCGCTTCTGGCGCATGTTTCTTTCATCTGGAGCTTGACTCGACCCGACGACCGCAAGGAAATGACAAGATCAATCCTTGTCTTTATTGAAGTAAACGCGCAGTTCATCTTCTGGACCGTTCTGTACTGGATGTTGGTGGAGGTTGGGTGGCGGGTTCCCTTGACGACAATCATCACCTCTATTGTTGTTGGACCTGGCGCTGGAACGTGCGTTGGGTGGATATACCGAGAGAAGCTCATTCATCACGACAATGAGGAAGACAATGGACAGAATGCTCAGCCAGCAGATGAGGAGACGCCTTTGTTGCAATGATTGATGCCCTGATGCTACTTTTATAGCCCTAATTCCTATAGACATGTTTCATGACTGATCAATAGACTCGAGTATCTTTGCAGTATGCAAGACTGTCATGTACAGGTCCAGACCTTCTTATGGTACAGATATGATACAGATTAACCCACTCACCATGCTCAATCCTGTAGTCTTGACAATATCCTCTCTCTGATAACCTGTGATGCCACCACTGCTCCATGCTGTAATGTGATGGCGCCAATGATGGCCATGATGGCACCGTTGAGCACGACATCGGCACCTGAAGCTCGCAGATTTTGCACCTACTGCACGTTAGTCGAGTTGCCGCGGACAGCAGATGTATGTACCTGTCTGGGCTTCCACCGCACAACATCGATCAATCCCACTTCGGCTGCCAAGCCAGATAGCCTCTCCTTGCCGACCACGTCCTTGGGTCCTTTGATGGAGAGATTGTCTACTGATTGCAAATTTGGATGCATGAATGGCTGGCGATCAAATCCGTCGTCGAAATTCGGTGTCCCCATTGGACCTTGGGCAACAATTGTCTTTGTCGTCTCCATTACAAGAGCCATTCGTCCTGGTACAGTCAGCATAGACCAGCATCCATCCCTCGTCCCACCCACCTAGAAGCGCCAATCGGTCGTTGAACCCTCTTCGTCCCTGATCAAAGCTCTTGTGCGTAACAGCCAACCACTTGAGCTCCTCGGGCAGAAGTTTGCTGCCACGAGGGCCCAGCAGACGCTCGTACACCTCGTCCAACTTCTTGGGATCGTTGTTGACAGACCAGACCTTGTTCTGAGGATTCTTTGCCCAATCGAGTTGCAGCGGCGCCTTCATAGCAGCAGGCGTCTGGCTCCACCGTGGCACGACACCAGAGGAAGACGGGGTCTTGGTCTTGAAGGATTCGGGGGTCGAGTCGGTAGCGTAGGTGCGCACACAAGGCATGAGGGTTCGGGCGGCATGGCTGCTCCGCCAGAGGCCGGACCGGCAGCGTTGGAGGGCCATGGTGATGAATGGAACGAGCCGGGCTGGAGGTCGAGGCTCGAATTGCAGCTGATGTTCACCATCGAGATGGGGCTAAATGCGAAGCTTGGCCGTGAACATTTTCTCGAGGTCACGTGGAGAAAGTGGCCGCTGTGACCCCACTCTTTGTCAACACCAAGTTTACGTCGAGATGGATGATCTGGGGCTTCACTTTTCCCTGCTAGGATTATCCTAGGCTACGTGCCACTTTATCTCTTGTCAAAAATAAATACGATCAAGATAGAAATGAACGAGCCAATAACCTAAAGCAATGAATTTCTACATACAATCAGGAACCCAGAGGAATAGAGACTCAGGCCGAATGTTCCCGCATAAATCAGATTTCCAGTGCGGGAGCACCTCTGTGCTTACCCCTCGTCCTCGATCTTCTTCTCATCCTCAACCTTTGTGCCGCTCTCTTTATTCTTGATAATCATCACCTCTTGTCGGTCCTCATCCGTTTCAATCACCTCGTCCTGCTCACAGCCGCCAAGATATCCAGCACACACTCGCATAGGACGCAGGGCAAGCCGAATGTGGTAATCATATCCTTCGTGATTCCCATAACGCACCAGAATAGGCGACACAACCAGTTCGACAGGCTGACCCTTGATGTCACGGTAACGTTCAACTGGTTCCATCACTGTACTATCATTGAGTCCCTCGACTCTGGGCGAAAATGGAAATCCATATGCCTCCTTGGTCTCGGGGTGATGAAAGACAAGTCGAAGAGTCTCGCGACCGCAGTCGAACCACAGCTCGAGCTTGGCAACCGTTTCTGCGAGACTCGAGAGCATATCTTTGAGGTAGGGGCCAGGGTTCTCAGGTAAGTATTGGCCAAGCGCTTTCTTCAGGATCTTGACCACGCATCCCGGCTCAATCCTCAGGTCAAATACTCCCACTCCTTCAAGGGAGTAATAGAGATCGATTGCGGTGTATCGCCAGGTGGGATACTTGAAACTCTGGATTTTTTCGTCGTAGGCGAAATTCTTCTCTACGGCCGAGGTCAGTCCCACGAATTAATGGATTCCTTTATCTTTCTTACCCCGTAAGATGCGCTCCATCGTGGCTTGAGCTTCCCAATAGGGCGAATTCCACTCAATGTCCTGACTCTTTCCGGAGAAAAAGTTCTCATCAACGATCTCCCAGATCCAACGTGTGAACATGAACACACGTAAGGAAGGGTCCTCAAAGAGCTGTTGGGCATGAGACGAATATCCAAGGAACCTCTGCTGAGCGACCTCGTCAAGACTGTCCCAGGAGCGGTCGAGGAAACCAGCTGCCCGTGAGACAGTTCGAATGCGACCATAAAGTTCGTCCCACATATGGTAAAGGTTACCTTGTTGGTAAGCCATCCCGACGTGCATCAGATGAGCCTGTCGGAAGTCTACCAAACCCTTATCTCTGTCTTTAAATAGGTTCTCATTCTTACCCTTAGGTAATGCAACACTGACCTGCCCATCCTTTTGCTGTGGTTCTTTCGACACTGCTGCGTTCTGAAACTCTTCATCCAGCTGTTGTTCCGATGCACGGTTCGGCGATGCATTATCCAGCGATGGCTTCGAAAACGTCAGTTCAGAAACGAATATGGTTGACTGTAGAGTGGCTACTCACTCTGTTGACCCTTGGGTCCGAAGGTCCTTCCATGGCGCTCTCCCCAGTCTTCTTGTTCTTTCTTGGAACCGCCTTTTCCCGATCTTTCGACGTTCTTGCGATCTTGGTGACTTTGTCCTGGTAAGGCTGGTTGTAAGTCTCCAGTCGCTTGGATCTTCGAAGGCCAGCCATGGTCTGAGAAGAAAGAAAGACGCAATGGCTGCTGTGCGAGAAATTTAAGGGAAGGGAGGATTGTTTCGGAAGCTAACTATTTCGAAAATGCGAGCAGCCTTTCATGTTATGCACTCATCCTTGTCTAAAGCCGGTTTCCTTCTGTGGGAAAAAAAATACAATATGCTGGCTTACACCGAAATCCAGTCTCTTGTTTCCCTACCCCCCTAGATTACAAAAGCCAGACCACCTATGTCATCCCCGCAACACATGACCACGGGATTACAGAACCAATCAACATAGAATGCCAGATAAAGGAGTGGCTCTCTGTGTATGACAAGCGGCCGCGTGTGGCTGAACAAACAACGCCTCTGCTAGGATAGTTTCAGCTCTGTTGATCGTTTGTTGCACGGACGAGAGGCAAGCAACCGGAGGCTAGCATCATCTGCACCAGAGAGGTAGGCATCAAGCTTGTCGATGACTCTTGCACTTTTCATTTATTTTTGCAATTGTACTAAAAGGGGGTGATGGAACTTGTTTCTTTATTGGTGGCATCTTGGACAAAGAAACGCCAACTCTCTATTCACACAGCCCGTGCTTCCCGGATGATGGCTTTTGCCCTTCGCAATATCGCAGATGCCGTCTCTCATTGGCTTGATTGTCTTGTTTTGAACGTGTAGCTCAGGACATGTAACTAATCTAATGTAGCTGCCAGCCGTGAGGCGGGTATCCAAGCAAGTCTCCGTTAAGGATGCCCTGATGAGTGGCTGTTTTGGAATACACTGACCGGCGTAGTCTCCCCTTTCCACTCTGCCTTGTTACACAATGGAAACTATTGGGTTTGACCGACATTTTGTTCTACTGATGCCTTGCGATGACCCCTTAGATGCGTGACTAGTCATATCATTGCCTGCCGTATCCTCCTTGGCCTGCTATGTATGGAAGGCCAAAAGGTTTTGGCTGTGATGTATCGGATAAGTCATACATGGGCTGCACTGCAATGCTTCTGTTCAGGAGTACTCATAACACCAGCGTAGCTTTCAAGCTCCCTCATCTCCTGTCCGCCAGACACCAAAACTTTCCATCAAACTTACTTCGACTCGCATCGATCATTACTTCAACTTACATCGGCTAAAGAGCCTAAGATGGATCTTTCAAAGAATCCACCCCAATCCGGGAACAGAACCCGTGTCATTGTTGGCCTAGACCTGGGTACCACGTAAGTTTCAACGGTGTCATACAACACGACTATTAAGACTCATTTTGCTCACTCGACTCTGTAGATTTTCCGGAATCTCGTATGCGGTATTGGAAACCGCGAAGCAGCCGACATCCTTCTGGTGGCCAGTTGACGGCACACGCCAGCAGAAAATGCCGACCAAAATCGAGGTTTCTGGAACCCCTATCGAATGGTTCAAACTTAGCATGCTGCATCGTGATGACCTAGAGAAGGAGATACTAAACTCGGAAAAGTTTAACAAATTAAGCCAGGACCGGGAACGGATGAACATGACAGCCATCAATGCGACAGCAGAGTACCTCCGCAAGATCTGGACAATCTTCCGTGACGAGCTTCAGTCCATAATCACCGACCCTCATATCCAAATCACTATCACTGTACCGGTCCTTTGGCCCGACTATGCTCGCAAAGCGATTTATGATGCCCTAGACGGAGCAAATATTATCAACAACAACAACAACAATGTGGAGCTAGCTCCCAAGTTCGTGGCAGAATCAGAGGCTGCGGCTCTGGCAATCTTTTCTGCAGCATACTACCTCGAAGGTACACCAGTAAGAGCGACTTTCTATCCCCTTGGTCATCTGTTTATGCTCAACACGCCCCTAGTTCTCCAAGGTTCAACCTGGACAGGTCGCCATCGTTTGCGACTGTGGCGGCGGTACCACTGTGAGTTTTCCGTCGCTCTACCTAAGCTTCGTTGTTTGGTGCTCACCCCCTTTCAAGGACACGGCCGCCTATGAAATATGCTCTGTTAGCCCCTTCCGTGTCCGAGAGGTCCTTCCAGGACAGCGTATCCTTGCCGGAGGGTGCCTTTTAGATGATGGTTTTATAAAACTTCTGAAGGAAAAGATTGCGCAGGTGATCTCTCCCCGGGTGTTCCAGGCCCCAATGGAAGAGGAGCTTGGCGTCATAATTTACAATCACTGGGAGGTCGAAGTCAAGAGGTCCTTTAGAGACAACTTCCCAACTGAGCGTATTTCGCTGCCTTCTCATTGGGCTGATAATCAGCAAAGCAGCCTATCTGTCAGCTTCACTCAGTGAGTGACCGAGACTCGTGTAGTTTCTTATGAGCTACAACAGATATACATCATACTAACGGTAGATTCAGTGATGAAATTGCTTCGATCTTCAACCCCATCGTGGAAAAGATCACAACCCTGATCGAGAAGGAGATGCTTGACGTATCCAGCTTTCTCAAGAAGGACGTGTCGGTGAGTAAAATGCCTGAAAAGCCCGTGTTGAGCGACACCCATTAACATGACGACTGCCAGTATCTTATTATGGCTGGAGGGTTCAGCCAGAATCACTACCTGCGACAGCAAATCGCAAAGACCGTAAACAGAGTGTCTCCAACCACCAACACACTCGACTATCCAAACGGACAAGGGTAACTCTCATACCATTACTTACACTCTGATAACTGACAGTGTCATGCAGTTGGAATGCAGTGTCCCAGGGAGCCGTTATCCACGCTCTTCAATCGCAGGCTATTCGGCAACCGGTCCTGGTAACCTCCAGAATTCTGCGAGCTAGCTGGGGAGTGGGGTATGGCCGCGGGCGCTCGGTCTTATGGCTCGTCCTTGAAGTCAGCCTTTCTTTCAGGTTCATACTGTTGATATATCACTGACACTCCTCCAAACAGAACCAATCCCTTGACGCCAACAGCCCTAATCTACGACCTGTACCCGGAGACGCTCTCTCAGTCGAGGACACCATCAACCGCGACGTTTTCGGTATTCGTGTCTACTGTGGACAGCTGCAGAATAAAGTGCTACGCACTCGAGAAGCCTGTATACTCAGCTGGAAGACCCTTGATGTTGGGTTAAACTCCGACATGAAACCTGTTCTCAAGGCCCCTTTGCAAATCGATTTCAAATGGGACGGGGCGGAGATGGAATTCTCGCTGTTTTATGGCGGTGTTCAGCAGAGCTCGATAGAGTTCAGGCACAGTTGGGATATTCGCTAGAGTCCATGTCTAGGTTTTGTCAACAACATTGGTCGTGATGGAAGCAGAGCTTGGTATACATACCAGGGCTTATCTGACCATATCTTTCATTCAGTCGAGGTAGTTTTGGAGATTGTCAATACAGGAGCGAGGTTGAAGAATGTGTATATCCATGGATGTGCCAGTGCAACTATTGACAGATCAATATATACCCTCAGAACATTACTGATGCCGTCTCCAATCGGTTTGATGGCCTTATTTGGACCTTGTGGCTACTAAGGGGGGAAATGGCAGATTGTACGTAGCTCACCAAATTCATCAAAGGAAGGAAAGACTGGGGTGCGGCCCACCTGCCAAAGCTACAGTATATATTCGCAAACTGTGGCTACCTCGAGTAGAATTCTTTCCGTCTCCAAAAGCCAACATCAAATACTTGTATTTAGCCTACGTTGAAAACCCGTTGTTTGGGCTCTATATGTTTGCCAACTGGTGCTTGATGCCATTCCTGAAGCGCCTACCTATGGAGGACAGCTTAGCTTTCACTACAAACGACAGTTAACACGGTGATTTCCGAGCCAATAAGTTGCCATGCCCCAGAAATTCATTTATCAAAAGTCTGCTTTACGCCTGACCAAGGAGAAGCCTAGTGGGAGGTGGCGGCAAAGTCTTGGGGCTTTTTGCTGACCTTGAAGCCAACGCCGACTTGGGAGCTTCTTGGGTCAAAGGTAGTCGAGCAGTCTTGGGGGAGTCGGAAACACGTGGCGCGAGAGCAGTAACCAGAGCCCTGGCGATGATAGGTACCAGTGCAATAACTGGCATAGGAGCCGACAGTGGGATGGGAGCAGCATAGGGTCCAGGAGTAACGCCAGGAACAACCCGAGCCGCAGAAATCGTCACAATGATAGGGGTAGGGGCGACAACGGGAGGAGATGCCACTGCCGGGGCCCTTGCAATTCGAGGAGGTCTTGCAGTTGACGGGATGATAGCGCTGCCCACCAAAGATCGAACATTTGGAACAAGTGCGACCTTGGGAGTCGATCGAACTTTGGGTACACGACCTACACGCGGTGTCTTTCTGACAAGAGGAGCATCGACGACGGTCGGAGCAACTTCAAGCCCGGGCGCTTTGGCGACATCGGGAGTGACATCAACCTCTGGAGCCGGTAGAGTCTGCGAGACCTGACGTGAACGAGGAGCTGCATCGGTGGTCGAAACCTGTCGAGAGCGAGGCGTGACACCAGCACGAGAAACTTGTCGGGAACGTGGCGATGGCATAACAAGAGGGCTCTCGGGGATAGCAGGCAAGATTCGTGCTGGAGTCTCTGGGCTTCCTGGCGCTGGGCCGGCTTTTGGAGTGGTCACCCGGCCGAGCTTCACGGGGTCGCCATCTGTCTCTGTGGCAGTGGGAGTGACAGGACGGTTGAGAGTTGCATTCGATCCCTGACGACGAAGAGAAGCGTTGGAGCCCCGGCGGCCCAGAGTTGGAGTCGTGGGACGTCGGCCGAAGGTAGGCGTCGTTGGTCGACGAGTTGGAGTACTGGGACGTTCTGGTTGTCCTTTACGAATGGGACTGGTTCGTCGTTGCGAGGACTGTGTGCCCATTGCATAGCGAGGGGAGTCGGCCATGTTGACTCGAATATGAGATGGAAGAGGTATCCAAGCTGACTTTTAATAGAGCACAAGTCAGAGAACTGAGAAACCTTCCAGCTCAGCTGAGAAATGCGGCATTATATGTCCTTCTGCAAGCTGCCAACTCATCGCCCTCCATACTTGATCCCTCATTCTGAAACAGGAATACACGGAAAAGTCCGGGTGGTCACTTTGCTTTTTCTTTGGATGAATCAATCTCACCTATTCGTCAATCATGAAGCAAGGTGATGCGTTGACTGGGTTAGTGAGGCAAGAGAACTTGGGCTCGATCCAGTGATAAAAAGAATTAGGTAAGTTGATTATAAATTTAGGATGCCTTTCGCTAAGTTTATTTTGGCACTCTACCAAGGTCCATCTGTAAGTTTACCCCTGTCTTGACGGCTGATTAGCTCCCGGATGATGTGCAGCTCTAGTGTGACTGGGGTATCCCTGTAACGGATCGATGGATGTAAAGCATCACAGCCTCTTCTGAAGAGCAAGTATTCAGCAGCTAATTGGAGTACAGTTCCCGATAGGGAGAAACGAGTGGAATATGCTCAAGTCAGTACTATCAGTGTTACTCTCTACTTCATCTTCCTCCAGCTACTCTTACCACTCACCGCCGTCCTCTTATTCTTCTCAGGAACCGTGTATCCGCTGTCCCTCTCTAATCGATGCCGTTCCCAAAAGTCACTCATTTCCTCTCTCAACATTCTCTTCCCATTTCTTGAGTCCCTCTCCTCCCTCAGTCGCTCTTTTCGTTGTGGCAGCATATCGACAACCTTTGCAACAGCAGGCTTACACAGTGTTCTCCACACCCAGGACATCATGTGTCGGTACACATGGACAAGCCACTTGATCAGAAGTCGAGCGTTTGTGCTAAAAGCTGCCACAAGAGAAAATACCACGAGCGCGAAACTAGCGGGCAAAGAGATAGTGCCAATGGTCTTGAGTGACAAGTTATTCCCACCACCCCATTCTTGAGTGTTCATACCGAAGAGACCAGTAAAGAAGGTCAACGGAAGGAAGATGACTGTAAATGTGGTAAAGATCATGACGCTGCGACTTTGTGCACTTGCAAGGTCGGCATGAAGCCTACTCAGCCGTACCTCATCAACCTGCGCCTGTCGCTGAACCATCTGAAGCAGTTTGTCGTAGTCGTTCCTCGTACTCCGGACCCTCTGAATCATCTCTTGAGCTTGGTGTGTATACTCTGAGACTTTCTTGATCGCTTCGCTCAGGAACAGTCTCCCGTTTGCAGTACGCTCACGCAGTTCAGGACGAGTGTAGGTGGAGAGCATGGAGCTGACCACTTTAGACTGACGTTCAAACAGATGAACCAGAATAAGAAGTTCGTCCTCGATATCTCGAAGTTCAAGAAGAGCAGATGTGTTGTCTCGGTTATCTTCTTCTGCTCGACGGCCTTCGGCTTTATGGCGTGCTCTGATGGAACGCGCTTTGTTCTCGACAGGCTCGTAGGCTGACGCTTTGTCACGGAATCCTTCGGCACGAAATGTTTTGAGAGATGAGGTGAGTTTTTCGGTCTAACGGTTAGCATGGTACATAAAAGATTGCTGCATGAGGCATGCAAAAACATATGGGAGTGACATACCAGAACGCTGATGGCCTCTTCAAAAATCCGAAACACTTCGAGGTCTGGGTGCGAAGATCTGTCGAGGAGGACTGTAACAGCATGGAGGACTGCCAAGGCCGCTAGATCGAGAGCGTTTTCGCATTGCCGGGTGAGATCGACGTTGACTTCGTTAAAGATGCTGTCGCGAAGATCCGCCTGCTGGTACAGAGGCCCTTCGATAGCATCACCCTCACGCTTCGGGAAGAAGGAGAGTAGGGTGTCTAAACGTCAGCTGAGCTCCATGCAAGGATATATGACTTACGAGAGTCTATGGCCCAAAGCCACAGCTGATCCACCATGAGAACATTGCCGTTGAGTATGGAGTCCTCGCAACCCTCCTCGTCTTCCCCATCCTGGCTACTTGTTTTGGATCGTCGACTACCGCTTCCGCTACTTCCGGAACTACTGTTTGACATTTGTCCGTGAAGCCCAGGGCCCAAACCAGGAGCAAATGTCCGTTCCTTTGTCAGTTTATACAGCATCTGATCATCATCTCGTGACCGAGTGTCCCTCAACGATGGGTATCCGTATTGATCTAGTGTTCGACGACAGTTGAGCGGTGGGTCGTGTCCCAAAAACTCCCAGATCACCTGTGACTCAAGAGAATCAGACTTTGCCACAGATTCCGGAACAGGTCTGGCTCTTCCATGGCCGAGACGCTGAAGAATGAGTTCTCGTCGGCGAATGAGTCGTTTGTACGAATCAAAGTGAAGATACGGGAGGAAGAGACAGGTGTAAATCCCCCCTTCTGGCTTAGGCGATATCGATGACTGTTTCGAAGATCGACCTCGAGGTGACACTGCACAGTTAGCTTGGAATTCGAGGGAGGACTCGACTTACTGTGCCGAGGAGCGGAAAAATAACAGCCGGGTTTCGCAAAGTACGCATAGTGCTGGGAGTGACGCCCTCGAGAATGCCTCGTCGCCCAGAAGTCATTGTTGAACAGGGGGGCATAGTTGCGGTTGTTTGCAGTCTGCAAAGTCTCGAATATTTCCTACCCAGGTCAGCCATTCTGTCAACTAACAGTCTTGACTACTTACCGTCACCCATCTAGGATTGTTATATGGCAAATGAACCCACATAAACTTGCGGGTTTCAATTTGAGGTTTCGAAAAAGCAGCAGGTACTTCGTCTACGATTACTGTCTCACTGGCTCTCCTCTCGCCATTATTAGCAGCCTTTCGAATAGCAACGATCGCTTCCGGCAGTTTCGGCGATGCCTCGATATCATCATCATCATCACTGAAGCCATCGATGGTGCTTCGACTTCGCTGTGAGAATGGAGGAAAGTCCTTGTACTCGTATTGTGAGGCTTGGGTTCCCATGCTGACGGACCTACTCAGAGATCGACCCATCCGTCCACGAGGAGGAGGTGATAGACGATCGACAGCCAAATCCTGCTCAAAATTGGAACGGATAAGCGGCGAAGGACGTCGCATTGGTGTTGAGTAGTGTGTGGGCGGTGACACCGCCGCTGGAGATGAAGGCGTGACGGGGGATCTTGCGCCGGTTTGAGGTGCTGACTCTGATCTTGTCTTTTCTGCATCAACAGGCCGTATGACAGGAGATGCAGGAGGAGACAGATCGCCAAATCCTTGCGAGATCCCAAGTGGGTTGTTGTGTGCTTCATCAGCAACTTTCTCAGTCGGCAGCCTCGTCGTCTTCCCTCGATTCCTCAAGAACCTGCCTTCATCAACCGTCTCAACTTCGTTCAATCTCTCAGCCAAACACTCCTCTGGTCCCTTTCTCAAGAAGTCTCGAAGTGGCAGTCGCGTAGACCAAGCTCGAATCGTCGCCACATCCAATGGACCTGGGGGATCTTCAAAGAACCCGTGAACCTCGACGTTTACCTTTTGCTCAAGATTCAGAGACCAATTTCCGTCCTCGCGAGAGTACTCGTCTGCACGTCCGATGAGAGCAGACAGCTGCTTAAGAAACAGACGCATCGTGTGCACATTATGCCGCCCGAAAGAAGCAATATTGGCATGGTCACTCTGAAGCGGGAGAATGGTCTCTTGCCGCATCCCAAGAATAGCAGACTTGATTGATGTTAGTGGTGCAGTGAAGTAGACATCTCCCGAGCTGCCCGCTAGGCGAGAGTCGATAGTCTCGTACAGCGTCCAGATGCGAAAGTCGTGCGCTATCGATTTGAAGTCGTCATCGAGCTGGAGGAGCAGAGTATTTCCCACACGGAGATCGTCGGTTATTGATGTCGGCATAGGAGCTGACAGTTGAAGCAGATTCTGAATACCAGCTGCAAGACTCGGCATGGCAAAGTAACTCGATCCTTGATGAGGAGTGCCTGCTCTGTCAGCATGGGTCAATCAGTGACGGATCACTTACCAAAGAATGCAGCACCATAACATTGCCTGTAGATATCCTCAAACGACGGATCTTTGCTTGACTTGATCAACACCATCTTGACAATAATACCGCCGATGCTATGCCCCACAAACACAACCGGCCTTGTCTGCTTCTCTCGTTTTCTCAAAGTCCCCAACTCCTCCAACAGTGCATCGGCCAGGGTACTCAGCCTTGTATCATCAGTCGTCGCTGGATGCTCATACAACAGAATCCGAGCTCGATCGGCTTCACGGCGAAGTCCTTGGCGAACCCATGATGGAGCTGGCCGATCAGCATCAGATGCCGCACCTTCGGCGTCGCGCATAGACAATGCTCCGTAATATCGACTCATCAGACCGTCGCGACTCCATGTTCGAAGAGGATCTGCTCCGGGACACGGAACAGTCACGATATCGACAGTTGTTTGATCATGAGTGAGCTCTCCTTCTGGATCAATAATAAATCTAGCCTTTGAGACCACTTTTGTCTCCGTCGACTCTTCACTAACCTTCCCTTCAGGTTCTCTCTTTGTAGTGTAATCATTCAGTGGCGTGAGTTGACCCGGGGGACTCCCTGGGTTTACATGAACCGAGTCCTTGTCATTGCTGAGCTCTGGCTCAGGTGAGTCCGTGGCCATATCAACAGTGTGAGTCCTATAATTTTCCCGGCGTCTTTGCCTGGGGATTTTTGGTCGAGAGGCTTGAGACATGAGAACGTTGGAAAGTCATGGCCTTGGAAAGTCATGATCATGGTTTTGTTCGAAGTCGACGGTATTCATATCACTCGACAGCCCAAGTCATCCGCACAAAATATCAACCAGGCTTAGCACGCTCGTGACAAAGTCCACTTGCAAATAATATCCGAATCCCACATCATTTGTTGATGTGCTAATATTATCTCTGTAGGCTGACTCCGTAGATCCCATAGCGCGGGGTGTCTGAGACAAGGTTAGTCAAATGACTGCACCACCTGAACCATCCCGATGACTGCCTGCTAACCCGTTTCAACCCATCCCGGTAACACCAACGCTTTTAAACACCATAAATAGCATGCCAATATGCGATGCCGAAATGCAACCTCAACTCCGGGCAAAAGTATGTATCCGAACCAAGCGCCTCTACTGCAGTGAAAAATCCCCAATAGTAGTGCAGTGCAACACAGAATCTATGTATAGTCGATTCTCGACCTTGCACGTCTGTCCCGGTCTGACAACAAACATGCCGTTGGGTCCAAGATTGAATGTCTTTTCGTTCATCGTGACCCGAATCTTTCCTGAGCCGACGGAGCATGTTCGCAGTTTGTCGTCTTCAACAGCCCAATGATTAGCGCTACCGGGTTTGAGAACTATGACGTTGAAGCTGATGTCCTCGGAAACGGTGACGGGTTGACCACTGGTGAGATACGAGTTGGAATAGGCGACGTCTGATACGTTAGCTGGGCCTCACAGGCAACAGAAAACTCACTGTCTGAGGAAGATTCTTCCTTTATCCTTCCTGGAGCAATCTCCCAATCCTCCATTTCCAATTCAGCGCCCAATTCAGCGCCCAATTCAACTCTGCCCATGGTGACTGGCTGGTCCCTCATGGCAACGTCATTCCCAGAGGAACGTCTTTTTCTTCGCTTTGGTAGGACCTCGGTCACGGTGTCGACATCTTCAAAGCCGTCGAGATCCATCGGAGGATTCATTCCCTCGGAAGAAGATCTCGATGAACCAGAAGACCCTCGTCCCAGTTTTGGATCAGGACACCAGTCACAGCCGTTTGAGCGTCGCTGCAGATGACACCAGTATCTGCATCCTACACAACACTCTAGAGGAGAAAATGCTTGCTTCGCTGACACAGACAGGCCAACTGGGAGACGGATGCAGGGTTGCGATAGTCGTGCAGATGGTCGAGTGGTATTAACTGTGCACTGCTCACTACCGACTACACCTGTGCCTACGAGATATGCCACTGCACAGGAATAATGGGTGATGTCCAGGTTGCTCCCCCGATGGGTCTGCTTCCAACTCTCGGGCAGCTCACGTCTGCGAGGCAATGTCAGCATGAAACTGATGTCCTCTCTTTGATGAGACTTTTGGGCTGGGCTGAGGTGTCGATGGAGATATTGCTTAACTTCCGAGTCTTGTGTAGGTTGAGGCCGGTAGGTGGTATCCTGTGAACGTGTTGTCTTTCTCTCCTGTCCGGCAGCTCGAGATACGCGGTTCTGTTGGAATGAAGCAAATACGGACAACCCTGGATCGACCGGAGGTGGTGCGTCAGGAGGAAGTGGGTTTCTAGAAACAACGATTCCAGGTGTACCTCCAGGACCATCCTTCTGATAGCTACCGACCTTGGTCAACGTGCCATCTCCGTTGTCGTTGAACATCGTCGAGCAATGACCAGCGCCAAAATGTCCACCAAGACCATTGAGTTTGCCAAACACGCGGCGGCAATCTCGTACAGGACATATGTATGGAAGTTCAGGGTCATCGTGAAGTTTGTAGTTTGCCGGAATAAGTGCCCCGCGAGCAGAGGTATAGCCACCTTGGGGGACTGCGTATGTTAGATCAGCTCGATGCAGTTGGCTTCCAGTACATACAAGGGTATACAGTATAGGGTCGGTCAGGTTCAGCCAGGATGATCGCCTCCGGTCGAGTATCTGGTACTATAAAATCAGGCGATCTTACTGCAGGAGTTGGTGATGGTGTCCCTTGGCCAGTGTACTTTTTGAGCAACTCGGCCCCGGTGAGAGAAACCACCGGAGATTGAGATGAATATTGCATGGCGCTCTTCTTGATAGCTGCGCTGTTGATCTCTGCCAACTGTCTAGCGACCTCGTCTTCCGTAAAGCGACGAGCTTCGCGAACACGTGCGTGATCAGCGGGAGTCCTTCTGGGGAGAAGGTCTGAGGGTGAGTTTCTCTTTTGAGGGATCACTTGAGACGATCCAGATGTCTGTGAGAGGTATTGTGCTGATCATGTCAGAAATGAACGACGCCTTGAGAGAGACGTACCCTGTCTACGTTCCCATTCAGATTGAGCTGCTTGGATCCGGGGGTTACTTGATAGAATACCAGCCGCTGAAGCTTTAACGGCTGCGCTTCCGACAATATCGCTCACGATACGTGAAGGTTCCGGGATGTTGACGTTGGCTTTAAGGGCTGAATTCAACGGTATGAAGCTTGTGCTTTTGATCATTGAAGGGTCTTCATTGCCGGACATTGTCGGGTCAAACATTGGCTGTAAGTTGAAAATCCCATGGGCGAGTAAAAACGGAATGAGAAGTGAGATGGGAACGGATTAAAGCCCAAGTGGGTTGCACACGGATGAGATGAAATAATTAAGTGAGTGAGGCTGATGGTGAAAGTGAATTGGAGACGCGCCGACGCGGTGGAGGTTATAGCGCGGTTAGGGGCCTAATGTACCTCGCTGCAGAAACAAGGTGTGAAATACCTCCTCGGGTCCCAGTGACCTCCTTGTCAATGCGATATCACAATTAACGTTACGCATTTAACACCGTTTGAATTTACAAACAGCTCTATTCCCAGGTTTCTTCTGCAGTGATTCATGATTTCGACATCCCATAATGTACAGCTATACATACACTTGTCCACCTATTCTACAGCAGCCTATTCCGCATCTAACGGCTATTTCTTCTTTGAAGCCTTCTTGGCCTTCTTGGCTTGCTTCTGGCTAAGCACCTTGACAGCCTTGATCTCCCCGCCGCTCTCAGCCCTCTTCTGCTCCGCCTTTCTCTGCCCCTCGAGTTCCCTCTCCCGTCTCCATCGTCTATGCCTGAACCACTGCTTTCGCGTCCTGAACCGCTTGGTCTTGAGGCCCGTCGTCTTGGCCAGCTTTCCAATGGCCCAGTTGTCTTCACGATAACTGTAGTCCTTTCGCAGCTTGAGCAATCTGTCTGGTTCGCCCGCCTCGACACGGTTGACCTGGAAGGGGATTCCGGACGGTGAGATCTCGGGCTGGGGGGCGACTTCTTTGATCGGAAAAGCGGTCATGTTTAGTTTTCGCTTGCGTTGGGCGTGAACGGGATATGGTAGTTTGTCGTTCTTGTCAAAGACTACGCCGATGTATTTGCGGTCGGGATGTAGCGAGGGATCGCGGTAGTATTTGACGTATCCGGTTGCCATTGCGTGAATAGTGTGGTCTCGACCCATGATGCAGTTCTCTCCAGGCCACCAATGCGTACCGCGCTGTTTGTAGAGGATGTTTCCAGGAATGACGAATTGATCTAAAGGTCAGCCCGGCCCGGCCATTCACTGGGTGAACATACCTCCTGTGCGCTTTGCACCGAGCTTCTTTGGAATACCCCTCTTGGGCTTCTTCTTGTATGCTCCCTGTGACTTGACCGAGGCGAATCGATGACCTTGGACGAGGGAATTGGCCAGTTGCACACCCAGAGGAGTGACAGGTGTGAAAGCCGGCCTCGCTAGACTAGCCACAGCAGCCAATATTGGCCGCTG
This sequence comes from Fusarium lyarnte (nom. inval.), assembly GCA_014898885.1. Lineage (NCBI taxonomy): Eukaryota > Fungi > Ascomycota > Sordariomycetes > Hypocreales > Nectriaceae > Fusarium > Fusarium lyarnte (nom. inval.). Next base: position 93,933 of record JAAVUB010000058.1, read on the forward strand.
CATCGTGAGGAACCTCATGCCGGCGATGTGTGACGATATGGGCTGAGTGAGGTTAGCAATGCTTGATCCTCAATTGATGGAGTTTTTGCGCTTAGTCATCGCTTATCGATAAGGATGTGGACAGCTTCCCTAAACTCCAGCTGCAACATAACATTGCTCTAGAATAATCATCAACAAAATGCGGTACCTTTTTGCGGTTCTGTCTCTTCTGACTTTGGTCAATGCCCAGTTTGGCGGCTTCTTTGATCAAATGTTCAACCAGCAAGGAGGCCACGAACACCATCAAGCGCAACAGCAAAACAACCCCAGCGATGCGAACCACTACAAGCAGAATTACGAGAACTGTAAGTACGCCTACCACTTTTTTACTCTGCTAACATGTTCAGCTGTCTGCGACAAATACCTCTGCCCCGATACTCTCGCATGCGTCCACTTTCCTCACCACTGTCCCTGCGCCTGGGATGCTCAACAAGAAAAGTTCGAACTAGCTGAGGGACAGCGTCTTTGTGTTTCTCGTGGTGGATTCCAGCCAGGCGAGACAGCCCGAAAGATTGAGTTGGCAAGAAAGGGATTACTGTGAACCGAGCATCACTTAACGAAAACCACGAACGACACCAGATACGAGTGATAACCGTAAATATTAGGAAATAAACATGTCCTCTGCCATAAGACTATGTGCCCTTTATCTCCATCAGAATCTTGAAAGCGAGCGAGTAATCAGATAACCTCACACTCCTCCTCTGCCAACGCCCAGTAATGATATCCTCAAAACTCCATCCTAATGCCCTACCCAGTTCACAACCCTCATCATGCTTCCCCAGCATCCTACGCAGTGCCGTTGGGCACGCGCGGTACCTGTGGCACAGGCGGCACCTCACCCTCGTCATCCTCATCCTCATCCGGGATCGTCTCGGGGTGGCCCAGGAGCTGGGCCACATTTTTCATTTCGTAGTGTCTCTTGCGGAGCTGTTCAAACTTTCTGTGCTTCTCACGCTCCTCGGGAGACATGCCCGCCACCTCCTCCTCCGCGTCGTGCCCGATGCTGCTCTCGTCGTCGACGTGGACGCTCTTTTCGCTGCGGGGTGACGGCGCGCCCGCTTCCGGGATCTCCTCTTCCGGTTCGCCCAGCGAAAGGCCCGGAATGTCATCCTCACGGCTCGGACGTGAATTCTTAAGACGAGCACCAGCGTCCGCCAGAGGATCCTCGTCTTCGTCCGACGGGTCTTCGGCGGGGTCGTAGTGTTTGGCATAGGGAGTCTTGGGTTCTGTTATCTTCATGGTAGAGGAGCGCTCCTGCTCCGTGAGGTAGAGGTTCGCCTCGTCCCACTTGAGTCGCTGAGAGGGTTCGAGAACGTCTCCGATGGAACTGTTGGCGCCTGACTGTCTGCGGGATCCAGAGGGGCGAGCTCCAGAAGAAGAACGACGGTGACCAGCGTTGATCTGAGTGTTGGCGATGGTGAGCTCCTTGTCGCTGGCAGGACCGTCGTGGTTCGGCGAGGTGGGAGGGGATTTCTGATACGAGTTCTTGAGGATGCCTAGAAATGTTAGAGAGGTCACAGATGGCGTCGAGCAACTCACCTCGAGGTCGTTGAGGAGGACGGGTAGGAGGCGAGTGCGCCGGGGGAGAATCAACAGCGGAAGCCATTTTGGTATGGTCGGAAGCTTGAGTTGAAAGGGTTAAGGCCAGAGCTCAAGCCCAAGGCGTTGTATGTGAGATAAGTGCGGTCGAACGTGGTGTTTGCCTGTGATGTAGTCGCGAGATCAGGTTGAAAGATGAAACCCTGTGCTCGTGAGCAGATCATCAGTAAAAGAGGCGGGGAGGGCCTATAAGATCCAATGACGCAGTGGCCTGAGACCCCAGGATTTGGAGGGGCTGGTACGTACCAAGCCTTGATTAACGGCGTGTGATGCCAACGAATGATTGTGAGTTATGAAGATAATAAAGATTTCTCTGCTGATCCCGTTATTCTAGCCTTTTCGGCTTTTTTGGTCGCAACGGTTGTGACGGGTAATACCCTTGTCGTCCCATTTCTAGTACACCCTCTTTGATGCAAGAAACATCTGGAAGATCGTGAGACTACGCACGTGAATATTAACGAGGTATTATACTGCAATTCAGGGATACGATTTCACTGCCGTGTTCTCGTCATCTCGATAATTCAATGCGGGATTTCAATACGGGAAATCATAAAGATCTGATCTTATCATTCGCATCGTTAATTGCAGGCCTCAAAATACGTCATTTTCACAATGAAAGGGTCGTCACACAACCAAATTTTTAGAGGGGAATAGTTGGATGCGATGCAACCTAAATCGTCATTCGAAAAACCACTCAACTTGAATGATTGGCCATCTCTACGATGAGATGAAACGATATTGATCTTGCTTGGTCTAGATCTTGTAAAACGCTCATGCCAGCATTACCATCAGCGGCATGCATCTTTGGCAGCAGAGTCCAGAATGCAGTCCAGGAGCTGCCAACTCTTGCGTGAGTTGTGAGTTGGCCTCATTCATCTGTAAGCAGCTTCACCATCTTTGTCTGCCTGTCCTTCAACTCGGAATTCTCTCTCTTCAATGCCCGATTCTCAATCTCTAGAACCTTAACACGCTCTCTCAGACGCTCATTTTCGTCCTTCAGGGCGGTGTTTTCCCCCTCTCCAGGACCAGTAAGATCCACAGAGCTCACGTCGGGCGTCACACTTGGCGTTGCTTTGGTGCTGTCGGTGTGATCAGGGGATTCCTCTCGCGCCTGTTTCTGCGGCCGCTGGGAGCTTGCATCGTCCTCCAGGCTTCTCTTCACACCTCTCAATAGAGCGTTGTCTTGAACAGATAGATCCGTTGACAGTAGGTTTTGTAATGCGCCATGGACGAAACCCGTCGAGATTGTTGTCCACCCGCGACGCAAAGTGTTGCCGACCAGCAGCGCTGAGACTTTGAAACATCTCTCTTCTGGACAGTCTCTGCATACCAAGCGCGCGCCATTTGGAATCGTAGTTGTTGGGTTGTGAGCTCATTTCGATTAAAGCTCTTATGCGGACGTGGAGATCCTGCACCGGGTGTCAGTACAGATACATCTTGCTGCAGTTGGCAAATTTACCTGGTAAATGCGATTCGTCTCAATCAACGGCGTCTGAATTAGATGTAGGATGAGATCTCAGGTGAAGCATGTGAATAGTGAATAAAAGAGAAAGAATAAAGAGGGGGAGAGGGGGTTCAGACGAAGGCAAGAGCGTATCTCTATGCAAGCACCCTGAATCAGAGTGGAAGCTACTGAGTAAGGTAGTTACAGCTGCTGGCATTGGTAAGCTTGTAGGCAGAATACTTGGTTCTGTGAGCCTCTCTCCGAAGTTCACAGCCTCTCCCATTGATCGTGGTTCTCTGCGGACTCCTCACAGGCACCTCCGGAGCGACCAGCGCAACGAACTGGGCGATCCTCTTCCACCAACCACCGGTAGCTCGTGGCCTGGGGGACTAATGTATCGTGACTTATTTCTAACACACTGGATCATAGACGAGTTCGCTAACTAGGTATCAATTTCACTAGCTAACAATTACACTTGAGAGCGGACTACCTAACTGACGACATACTTACCGACCATCTACTAGACTTCAGATTAAGACCATTCATCCAGCTAATCGGAACCTTTCTCATTGTGGCCACTCTCCTCATCACGGCTTCCGCCCATGCTGTAATACCTGCCAAAGACACGAGTCTCCAGATCAGACACACCACCCGTAGACTTACGAGCCTGGCGACGGAAATAGATGCGCTTAGCCCATTTCCAAGACTCAATACCAAGGAAGAAAAGCACAGCCTCAACAAAAACGATACCCCATTCCCAGGAGATTGGAGCATGCTTGAAGACGACAGTGTTGAGTCCAGGGATATAGATGATAGGGAACATGGTCACAAAACCAGCAATGATGGCCCAGAACAGGAAGGGGTTCCTCCAGACGTCGTAGATCCACTGGGTGAAGTACTTCTTGCTCTTAGGTTGCATTCGGAAGAAAGACCTTCTCATGTTGATCATCTCCCAGGCAAGGAACAGGGCGAACCAGGTCAAACATGCAAACGTTGTTGAGCGAGCACGGAAAATGACCCTGCAGTCTTCACTGTATGTGTTGTTGCAGTTCTCCCCAATGTCATCAGCGCCGTTGCCGAAGCCGTACAGTACGAGGACGAATGAGGCAAGGCAAAGGGCTGACATCCAAAGGCCGTAGACGACCATGTCGAGCATGAGTTCAGGGGTAAAGACACCTTGTTTCAACTGGGGATGTTAGTCGGGTTTATGAAGAGAAGGGACAACATACGTTTTGAGGAGGACGCTGCATGATATCTGGGGCGGCAATCTCAAAGCCAAGACCCATATCAGGCATACCGGATGTAATCATGATGATCCAGAGAATCTCAACTGGTGCCAAAGGGAAAACCGACAAGTTGTTTCTATCCTTGAAAGCCAGACCAATCAGGAGTGTACAAGCTTGGGCAATGTTCTCAGCCAAAACGTGCAGAATGAACTTCTGGATATTGTCAAACATTCTTCGGCCTTCTTCAACAGCATTCAGAATAGAAGCAAAGTTATCGTCAGTCAGGACAATGTCGGACGCTTCCTTGGCAACATCAGATCCAGCCTGTCCCATAGCAATACCCACGTCTGATCGCTTCAAACTGGGCGAGTCATTGACACCGTCACCGGTCATGGCGACAAAAGCCTTGCGACGGTGGAGAGCTTCAATCATACGGACTTTGGTCTGAGGGGCACACCGAGCGACGACAAGAGGCAGAAGTGGAAGCTGATCGATCTCATCGTCGGACAGCTTGTCAAACTCTGAAGCAGCCATAACCATGACCTTGGCGACATCTTTGGGGATCTCAGACATCTTGGCAGGGAGAATACCAACTTCCAAAGCGATAGCACGGGCTGTTTCAGGGTGGTCACCAGTAAGCATGTGAACGCTGATGCCGGCTTCGTGACATTTTCGGACGGATGGGGCAGATTCAGGGCGAGGGGGGTCATAGAGGCCGATGAGGCCACGGAAGACAAGATCTTTTTCGAAGAGTCCACGCTCAAGTTCAGCCTCGTTGTCCTCGACGTGTGGGATATCCGTTCGGCTGGCGAGAGCAAGAACACGAAGACCAAGTCGAGCTAGAGACTCCATATTGCTCAAGACATCTTCCTTGATTGCGTCGGTGAACTCGAGGACTTCGTCACCAGCAGCGTAAACGGGGCAAGAAGTCAACACACGCTCAACGGCACCCTTGGTGAAGACCCATTGCTTCTGAGATTCGCTGTCGTGAAAAATGACCGACATCTTCTTGACATCTGAATCGAAAGGGAATTCGGCAACCTCACGCCAGCGGGGGCTATCACCAGAGGACAATCGCATACGATTCCAGTTGAATCGAGAAGCAAATACTTGCATGGCAATCTCGGTTGGGTCTCCACGGGCATGCCACTCGCCTTCAATCTCGTGGACAGTAGCAAGATTGGCAAGCGAGGCGACATTGAGGTACTCGACGAGACTTGAGTCTTGGGCAGGCTGGGAAGCGGGGTCGATTGATATTCCTTCAGACTTTTCGTTCTGAAAGTTGATGTTCTTAGGTTGGTCTTCGGTAAGGGTGATGTCTCCGAGGGTAGGGTTGAATGGTTCATTTGAGGCGCCAACAGAGTATGTGCCACGTCCAGGGATCCAAGCCTTCTTGACTATCATGGTACCTTGGGTAAGAGTTCCAGTCTTGTCGGAGCAAATATCTAAAAGGTTAGCTATGTTTGTATTACACCGAGATGCACTTACTGGTTACAGCACCCAGAGCTTCCAAGCTCTTCAGATTGCGGACAATGACATGTCTCTGGACCATCCGCTTGGTACCAGCAGCCATGGTGATTGTCAGAACAACAATCAGAGAAGCTGGGATCATTGAAAGACCAGTCGCCACAGCATAAATAATAACCTCCCTCTGCGAGCTAAAATCATTGGCCGCCAGAACAATAATAGCACACACAATCGCCGTTCCGAGGAGAATAATTGCCAACTTGGAGAGCTTGCGCTGAAGAGGAGTACCGACATTGACACCGAGGAATCTCCCAACAGCATCAGAACCAGTCAAAGTCCAAGCTTGCATCCAGCGACCAAAGTTGGTGTTACCCTCAGCATCCCTCTTTGGCTGTCGGCGCTTGGAAGACTTGCCGCGAAGAGCAACAGCAATTTGACCAATCTCAGTGTAGGTGCCGGTAGCAAAGACAATGCCGCGAGCTCGTCCTTTTGTCACGGTAGACGAGCTATAAGCAACGTTGAGTCGATCACCGGGGCCAGTATCATCTGGGAACGTCTTGTTGATCTCTTTGCGAACAGGTAGAGACTCGCCGGTGAGAAGTGCTTCATTGGTTTCAAAGTTGACAGCCTCAACAAGACGAATATCCGCAGGAATGGTATCACCAGTCTTGAGTTCAACCATGTCACCAGGGACAATCTCAGCAGTCACTACGACTTGGTTGTTACCGTTGCGGACGGCGTGGGCTGTAGGAGAGCTAAGAGAACGCAGAGAGTCCATAGTCTTGGCCGCTTGGAACTCTTGAAGGAAGCCAACGACAATGTTGAGCACAATGACGGCGGCTACAACACCCCCCTCGATCCAAGACTTGATACCAAAAGAGGCAGCCATGGCTAGGATGAGAACCTGTCCCCCAAAGGGCAAATGAGCGACTCTACCGCTGTCTCTAAAGCCTCCTATCAAGTATACTCGAAGGAAGCTTAAGGGTGTAACTTACTAGAGTCAAGGCATTTGCGATCTGCCCGATAAAGATCTTGAGAGGTTGAACACCTTCTTGCTCACCGAACTCGTTTCGACCATAGGTCTCGAGACGCTGTTTGGCCTCAGATTCAGTGAGGCCATCATCGATATTACCGTTAAGCTCCTGGGCGACCTGCTCAAAGGTTAGGGCATGAGCGGGTGCCGTCATGGGAGAGTTGGCTTGGCCCGAGATGTGAGGTTTCTCTTCTTCGTTCTGTCCCATTTTGAGTTGATAAAGAGGAATAAGTTGAGATTTTTAGAGGAGGAGAGGAAAGCCCTTTTAAACTGCGCCCTCACAGGATCAACGACATCAAGAGACCTTCCAAGTTGGACACCGATGGACCGTGAGGTGGATGAAGGTGGATGTGCCAAGAGTCACCATCACAGTAGGTGCATGCGAAACAAAGGTTGCGCCAAGGTCGCTCATGGTTAAACAGTTTTATTTGGAGGAGAATTTTTATATGTGGAGATGATTGGCATTCAGAGTAATATGCCAAGGCGATACGTCGGAGGATGTAAGCCGCATTGTGTTGAGGTTTGAGGTGTGTTGAAGATATTGCCACCCAGTTGGTGACACAGGTGATGGATGTCAGTTTTGAGAACTGTATAGATTGAAGGGCTCAAGATGAGCCGGCATTTAGCTACATGAGGTTCAAACAGCCTTGGATCCAGAAAGGAATCTTCATCTGCGCTGTGAATCATTGGATAGACAATCATAGCAGAGAAGCGCCAAGTTTTACCTCAAGAGCTTAAAGTCATTAGTGTTGGTCCGACTTCTTGGCGTTGCTGGGTCCTCCAACCTGGTTCTTTCGATAGAGCACATGGCAATGACATAATTTGACGCTGAACACAGTTTTTCCTGGTCTTTTTGAGAAGCAGAAGTGCTTATACAGTCGTAGAAACGTGTCATATTATTATCTCGGTACTTGATAAACTTCAAGTCTTTCTAGATCAAAATCTGAGAGAAATGAAGGTATTGGAAAAGCGGGTCTCTTCATCGGGGAGTCGGTCTTCTCCTCCTACCTTCAAGGGTCTAAACGATCCCCAGATTCCCGTCTCCGCGATGTGAGATAAGATTCGGCAATTACGTAGTAGTAAGAACCAGGATTAAAATGCAGTTATTATTCGTATAAGATAACACTTACGTAGGAGAAGAGAAAAGAGATGTTGGCATTATTCGTCCTTCCTTATTCATCGTGGCGCGGTTGAGAAGTACAGTCTTTCTACCGAAGGTACCCTACCTCTCCAAGTCATTGTCGGCTCTTGGCCGCTCCGATACAAAGCTAAGATAGCGGCTTCACAAGCTCAGCCTTCTGATACCAACTCATACCAAACATCAACCTCGCAATTGCCAAGCTCTGCCAAGACAATAAACATCTCGTCATTTGCTCTAAAGCTGAATCATTGTCACGGGCCCGGAATACTCCTCATTCAATGGCCAGAACTGTTGATGCACAGCCATGCCGTTGCGATATTCCGAACCCGCACCAAACAACCATCCTGATGTTCTAGAACCAGGTCTTGGCTTGTAGCCACGACTGCAAGCACCTTAATCACTCTCGATTGCTATTAATGAAGTCACATGCCGCGACCATTATCAGGCAATTCTCGCACTTGTCAATTCGACTACTGAACCCTCACAAAACACCGCATTTTCCTTCCTGTCGCTGAAATGGAGCCAGTTGGGATCATTCTGCTCGTGCTTTTTCTCTTCATCATCATCATGGGTCCTCTGTACGTATTCTGCTGTCGAATTGGCCACCGCTAACTGGAAAAGAGCATGCTTCAGGATGAGCGTGCGGAGAGCGTCGGAGAAGGTTTTCAATCCCCAACCCAATCAACTGGATAATGCGCGCCGAAAGCTTAGCACCGTCACAACCTCGACCGTCATTCCACAAGCGAATCCCGATCCCACCGCCGACATTGAAGCTCAGACTCCACTCTCCGGGTTCGGTGAATGGTGAGTGCATCCACTTCCGGTGAAGTTATCGGAAGCTTTGTCTCCGCTTTCATGCTTCCCGGCCGGAGCTTGTACGGGCCGCTCCAGGATCTTACTGACATTCCCAGTCCCATCTGCATAGGTCCTCTTGTTCCAGAACCAGCACATACCGTCAACGCCGACCCACGTCCGATTCTCGAAAAGGTTTCAACGGTGACGTCTCACGAGACAACGAATCAAACAGAACCCGGTCCAAGTGCACAAACGGCAACCGATGAAGCTGAAGACGACATCATGACGATAAATACGTGCGGGCATTCTTTTCATTCCAAATGTCTTTCGTCTTGGTTCTTGATTGAACGATATGATTGTCCTGTATGCAGGGTGCCGTATTACAAAGGGATACCACATCGCGAAACAGCCTTGAACGTGACACCGTTCTGGTGATCATCGCCACACTTGATTGATCACTAATCTCTAGTTCGAACCAATGGCTGTATCCAGCCAGGCTGTCTAACTCTCAAGCAGCCTGCAGCAAGGTACGGTTCCTGATTAGTCCAGCTTCTGCCACAACAGTCACTTTCAGCATCTCGATGCCGTATCTGAATGTTTCAGTTGTTTGTGGAGCTTATCCAAACACTTATCCGGAACGTCCGATCAAATTTATTGGTTGCGCTCATCAATTCTTCCGGAGAATCTCCTATGGTTTGATGCAGTCTTCCGTGTTGGGTGGTTTGAGCATCACAGCGGAGCAAAACCTGTGACAATGTACGTACCGCCACTGGCGGATCGGCGATCTTCCCGCCCACCCAAGTTAGATGACTTCATCACCGTCAGCACGGCCTGGATCGAGGATTTTGGTCATCGATCGTTTGGTGTTGACCCAGCCAGAAACTCACCAGGTGATGCAGGGGGCTTAATTCCCCATCGTGTTACCAGGTGTTTGCCCCGGAAATAATGACAGCAATAGCCCTATCGGAGGCAACATCGCTCTTAAACCATGCATGACGTGCCCTGCGTCATTGGCTCCTCGGGCCACTTCCTCCGACTACCATTACTTTAAATCTTGAGAATGTTCGTTGCTGAATTTATCAGTTACTTGACCGTCGATTATATGTGCTTCGGCTCGTGACATTCATTACTTCATCATTTACATCATTCGACGCATGTCATCTCGTTTCCTGACATATGCTGGAAGACTTGTCTCGCTGCGACTTTCAGTTGGTAGAGCACACAGCACGACTACAACCATGACATCGAAACGGAAGAGAACTGGTGCTCATCCACCACCTCCGATACCTGAGATTCCTGATGCTCCCAGGAGAAGCAGTCAAAGAATAAAGGATGCCGCCGAGCGGCCAAAGTCCGACACAGATCCAATGAAAGCCGATGGTCTAAAGAAAACAAAGGCTGTCTGGGATACAGGCGAAGGTGTCGAAGAAGCCATGCGCGAGCTAAGCGAGATGGAACAAAAGTTGCAGACTGCCGTCAGAAAACAACGACTTGCAGTTGAGTCCTCAGACCTGCAAGTCAAGGAGGTCGACAACGAACCCACTATTCGACCGAAAATGCACACGCCGAACCAGGATACTGTCACCGCTCGAGGAAACTCGGAAGGAAAGTCAAAAGTTGCCAACTCTGCACCACTGGATGAGTACGACGCCGAACTCGCTTCTGGCGATGTCGCTGATGCCAAAGGTGAAGACGATGGCATGGACCGAGGTGCCAACAGGCCTCCCCCTGTGAACAGTGAAGCACTTCCTCTGCCGTGGAATGGAAGGTTAGGATATGTGAGTTTAGCTAAGTGGTCTGCAGACATTACTGACTTTCCAGGCTTGTTTAAATACATACCTGCGCAATGCAACTCCTCCTGTCTTTTCCTCGAGAACATGTCGCATGGCCTCTATTATTGAACACCGACATCCGTTAGCAAACCCTGATGAACCAGAACATCCTACCAAGAACCGGCCAGACAAGAACAAACCTGCAGACCACGAAAGAGGGCTCAAATATGTGCAAGAGTTGGGCTTGGCGAATGCAAGAGATATTGTCAAAATGATTCGATGGAACGTCAAGTATGGCATCAGATTCATGAGACTGAGTAGTGAGATGTTTCCATTTGCAAGTCATCCAGAACACGGTTACAAGCTAGCGCCTTTTGCGTCAGAGGTACTGGCAGAAGCTGGCAAAGTAGCTAGAGAGCTGGAGCATCGTGTAACAACACATCCTGGACAATTTACACAGATTGGTTCTCCGCGCAAAGAAGTTGTTGCCGCTGCCATACGCGATCTGGAATATCACGATGAGATGCTTACTCTACTCAAACTTCCCGAACAGCTTGACCGCGATGCTGTCATGATCCTGCACATGGGTGGCACTTATGGCGACAAGCAAGCAACCGTTGACCGATTCAGAGAGAACTACGCCAAACTTTCAGACAGTATCAAGCGACGGTTGGTGTTGGAGAATGATGATGTTGCATGGAGTGTTCACGACCTGTTGCCTGTCTGCGAAGAGCTCAACATTCCTCTGGTGCTCGACTACCACCATCACAACATCATATTCGACCCATCAATAAGAGAAGGTTCCCTAGACATTATAGGTCTTTATGATCGCATCAAGGCCACCTGGACCAGGAAAGGAATCACTCAGAAAATGCATTACAGCGAGCAGACCTCCAGTGCAGTCACACCAAGAGATCGCCGCAAGCATTCCGCCAGAGTCAAAACTCTCCCACCATGTGCCCCCGACATGGATCTAATGATAGAAGCCAAAGATAAAGAGCAGGCTGTTTTCGAATTGATGCGAACTTTTAAACTGCCAGGCTGGAATACCTTTAACAACATTGTACCATACGAACGACCAGACGAATCACGAAAAGCTGTCAAGAAGCCAAAGAAGGGCAAGAAACCAAATGGCGTCAACGGAGAAGTGGATGATATTGAAGTACCTGAAAAGGTTGTCAGCGCTGAAGATTTCGGTATGGGAGGTCCCCAAGCAAGAGTGTACTGGCCTGAGGGTATGGAAGAATGGTTGCGACCGAAGAAGCGGGAGATTAAAAAGGTAAAGGAGGGAAAAGATGGGGCACCTGTAATGAAGCAGAATGGGGATGAAGAATGATTGTTCTAGTCGCAATTGCTGTAAATACCTAGTGTACTATTAATGAAGACTGTATAAATTTTCAATTGAGTGGTGAATCGAGGTGGCCGAATACAGGGTAGGAGTATCCAGAAAAGTTTTCAAGACCTTCCGTCAAGCTTCAACTATGACTTTCTTCTCTACAACAAACAATGGCTTCTACAAATTTTGACGGTACAAGCGAAAGCTTTTTGCGCTGGTTCAAGTCTTTGCCAGACGCCACATTCTCCGACGCCATTAAAATTGTTGATCTTCGTGATCGCAATGCTGGTCGAGGTATAAGTAGGTGCTCATGCATGCCGTCAAAATCAAACTAACAGAACAGTCGCCCTCGAGGACATCCCTGCGGAAACAACTCTGTTTACCATTCCGAGAAGAGAAATCATCAATGTTGAAACCTCGGAGCTACCAAAGAAGATTCCAGGTGCTTTTGATCTCGACAAGCCTGACGATGACGCACCAGGACTGGATTCATGGAGTTCGCTTATCCTCATCATGATTTACGAGTATCTCCAGGGCGATAACTCCAAGTGGAAGCCCTATTTCGATGTTCTTCCTTTGTCATTTGATACGCCCATGTTTTGGTCCGACAATGAGCTTGATCAGCTTCAAGCCAGTCATATGCGACACAAGATCGGCAAGGCTGATGCCGAGAACATGTTTCAAAACACACTGCTCCCCATTATTCGAAGCAACTCTGAGGTTTTCAACGCTGGAAGCAAGACTGATGCAGAGCTTATCGAGATTGCCCACAGAATGGGCAGCACCATCATGGCGTATGCTTTCGACCTAGAGAATGACGAGGAAGAAGAGGAGGAAGCTGATGGTTGGGTTGAGGACCGAGACGGAAAGTCGATGATGGGAATGGTACCAATGGCGGACATTCTGAATGCCGATGCCGAGTTCAACGTAGGTCTTCTCTTGAGTGTCTGACAAAGCTAACAGAATAGGCTCACGTCAACCACGAAGAGGAGAGTCTCACCGTCACCAGCTTGAGGCCCATCAAGGCGGGCGAGGAGATTCTCAACTACTATGGCCCTCACCCGAACTCGGAACTGCTAAGAAGATACGGCTACGTTACCGAGAAGCATTCCCGTTATGATGTTGTCGAGATTCCTTGGGACATTGTCGAATCAGCTCTGACCTCCCACTTTGGCATCCCAAGTCAAGTCTTGGAGCAGATTGTAGGTCGAGTGTCCTCTTTGATGGCGTTTCTAACTTGAACAGCGTGGCGCTCTCGAGGAGGACGAAGAATTCGAAGACACATTCGTTTTGGAGCGAGAAACAGGCGAGGTCAACTCGGACGGCACCTTTGCTGAGTCTGCTCGATTCGAAAGCATGCCCGAAGATCTCCAAGAACAACTCAAGACATTCCTCAAAGGCGTCAAGAAAGCACAGCCCGATGCTATCCCGGACAAGCGAAAGAGGGACGAGATCCACCAAGCTGTATTGGCCAAGACACTGGAGGCTCTCGTAGCAAGATACCCGACAAGCATTTCCGAAGACGAAGCGCTGCTCAAGCAAAACCTCAACCAACGAACTCACATGGCTATTGCCGTCAGACTTGGAGAGAAGAAGCTGCTTCAAGAAGCCATCAATGCATCGTCTGGAGACGTTGAGATGACAATGGACGACGAATCTGGACCGGCCAAGCGTACAAAGCGATGATCCAGCGGGGTTATGTGATAGATCTTGTTTCCTCTCCTCTCATGCAAGAGGTGCAGAGGCAAGCGAACCATCCGCAAGGCAACAATTACAATCAAATCACAATTATCTGCTATTTAAATGATCCATGCCTTGCACATATTGTTTTCCAACTCTTTCTTCTGATCAGCACCACATTGATGAAGCTCAAGCAGAGCACCAGAGAGATACTGACAAACAATTGGTCTAGATCGATCCAGGCCTCTAAGTCGTTGAACTTACAGTCCGGCTGAGACATGAGGAGAAGTCTGCTCAGCTCTCATACAAGAAATACCTCGACACGCGGCTCCGCACTCGCGTCACACAAGCATCACCGGAGATATGATAATGTTTGAAACACGAGTCCACCAGGTTGATGGCCTCGCTGAATTATTCGATCGACGATCTGTCGGTTACATTCTACCATCTTACGGAGTACGCCACCCCCAAAGTTGCAAGCGAGCAGTTACTACTCGGACTCGAATGAACCCGGACTCAACACCATCAGAAAAGAGGCTTGAGCATTGGCTGCTTCGAGTCACCTGTCGCGGTTCCCACACGATCAAGACACACATGCCGCGGAGACACCGACGTTCTCTGGCCTCAGATGCAATTCCTCATATCATCACATAAATCCAACGTTGCCAAGTCGCAAGTCACCAGATAATCAAGGGTTAGCGCCAACAACTGATCGACATCAAGATCTAATCTCATCCATTGGCCCGCTCCTTGACAAATCAATAAGACAACTTACCCGGTGGGATTGCCCGGTTGGAGCTCCTCCATCTATCCGTGGAGTATGGGTCAACCGGTGTCGAGCAGAACAAGCGTATGAGGGGTCGGGCCGCGGTGATGTTGCATGAACTAGGGTGTCTTCATATTCCCTGCATACAGCACCATGAAGCGTGGCACCAATCCTTAATTCAAGAAGTCTTGAATAGGCTTTAGGATATGTCAAGATGTCTGGCAGACTGCTGAAGCTGACATGTATGGTGTCGTCATTCTCCCACTTTATTGCTTCAAGTCACCGGAAGTCGGTTTCCTCGAGGTTTAGTGACCGAGAAGCCCAAGAGGTAATCCGAGATGAGGCTCTGCGGATGAGTGAGTTATAAAATGGCAATTACTCAAGTGTGATCGACAGATGATCAAGCCAACCAGTCATCATGTTGAAACAGGTACGCTTAAAGCTAAGCTCTAAGCTCCAAGCTCAACTAACAGTGTCAGAAAACATCAAAGCACAGCTCCAGCCGAAAAGGAAGCTCTTCAAGCCAACCAACTCCAGGCTTCCTGTTTATCGCCAACAAGCTCGTCATCCACAACCCAGGACGTGACGATTATCATCATCTTATTCCACCCAGCTCGCCAAACTGCTACGGCGGCGAGGTCCCAAGCAAAGTCATACGCTACAAGAACGGCGAAGTGTCAGAAGCAGCAGATTGGCGGTGGTATCGAGACGCTTCCACGCTTCCAGCATCCGAAGGACAATTACTGAGAGTGGACGCCCACGGAAGCTGCATCACGGATCAGTACGGACAAGTATACCCAGCCAAGGAGTATAAAACGTTTGGGGTTGCTGCTTGCAATCCACTGCTCCCAATCATGGTCACTGAAAATGATCCTCTGGTCACCATATCGAACTGGGAACTCCTACGTGTATTTCATCCACCATCAATTCCCGGGCTCTCTCAAGTGAGCACCATCACCAGCACCATGGGTCCTGGGCCTGGGCCTTTGCTACACGTTGCTGGTAGATCTCCTGCTTGGATTCCTGGTCTACTTCCTATGACCTACAAAGCACCCCGGCGTGATGCACCACACTCAACAGGCCTTGGAGGAGAGCTGCCTATTGTTCTGGGGCTCATGGCACTGAATGCACCCCCAGGTAGTGAGATGAGCAACCATTCGATAGACGGTGTATTTCTTGGACACAATCGATTATGGAAACATGGAGCTTGGACAAGTCCTGATGCTCCTAGAGGACGTATGTTGTCCATTCGATTGCTGATATAGCTAACAACCACAGATCCCCCAACAGCTTCCGAGGATCCAAAAGGATTTATTGTCAAGGTGTTTTTCGACCCAGACAACCAATACTCAACTCGAGAAGATCTCCACAGTTTTGAATGGGAGAGGGCTATTGTTCGAGATTGACCAATGTGACAGCTTAAGCTTGAATTGATTTAGTCTATTATTCATTCCTGTATGAGCCCTGCTCTGCAGTCTGCCCCATGTTTGTTATCCATCCATGAGCTAGGTGTAGTTGTCGCTCGATTATGTAGTCGCTCAGACTGCGTCAGGAAGTCGTACAGCAATGTCGCCAGATTGGGTAATGTATCGAACCCAAGGCAACGAAGGATATTGCAACTATAACTGTTAGCCTTGATCGGATAGTTGACGAGATTCGTACCTTTGGCTCGGTGATCTTTAGATACCGAACCTGAATACCACTTGTGGTAAAGTAAGGGATCTCAAACTTGACCTGGATAGGTCGTTTGGCACCCTTGCCCACACCTCCGACTCCTCCCATGCTACCACCGAAACCACCCATCATGCCGCCACCTTGTTCATCATCTCCTCTCACGCTTGGCAGGCCCAGCTCAGCACGCATGAGGAATTCCTTGCCACCACCAAATTGTTTAATCTTCCAGACAATAGCACTTTGCTCGGGGGCATAATGAACAGATCCGATGTTTGTTCGGAAACGAGGGCTATCGGCATCATCTGGAACGGGAACCACGATTTCGACATTGTTGGCGGTACTGCGGCGCTTGAACTGGGCTCGAGCCTTGAGCATGTATTCGATTCGGGAGCCCGAATGGGATTCGACAACACATTCAACCCAGATCAGGGGCTTGACTTGGGTGTTGAGACGGTAAGACATGAGCTCGAATTCGCCGTCAGGGGGGATAAAGGAGATGGTTCGGTCGTTTTCGAATCGTGATAGGCGCACACATTGGTGGAATTTGACGTCTTCCATCTCGATAGCTTTACCGCGCGTGGCTCGGCCGGTTGTCTCGAACATGACCTTGTCATTCAATCCTAGACGCAATTCGGGCATACCACTGAGATAACACTTCATCTTGATGGCGCCAAGAATCTCTGATCGAAGGACATTGCCATTTGCAGACACCAAAAGGTTGAGTGACTCGACAACATCGAGGAATACTTCGTTCTTGCGGTAGCGGATACCCTCTGATCGCCACGACACAGCGTTTGTGACGGCAATTGGTGGCCGTGCTTGGATCTCGAGCTTGTGAGACTCCTGGGTGATGTACTCTTGAAGGATCTTGGATTCTGTTGTTTGAGGATAACCAAAGTCCATCATTTCGTCGAGAAGTTCGTAGATGATGACAAAGTTGTCTCGGATGGATTCTTCTTCTAAAGCTTTAAAGTACTCGGTAAAGACCTCGACGATCTTGTGAAGGAATAGGAGGATTTCGGCGGCATTCGTGTTTCGTTTCGTAAGGGCGAGGAGGTAGAGGTTATTGTGGCGGATGTAGAGGTACTATTCAGTTAGCAGAGCCTCCAAGTATGGAGAGCACATACGTTGATGCCTTCGTGGGAGAAGCATGGCGGAACAGCAGAGGAATCTTCCTCAGCTTCTGAAAGGAGTACAGGGAACTTTTCAACTGCTGACATGGGAATGTCACCACGATAGTTACGGGCAAGAAGGGTCTACATTGTCAGCGAGATCATAGTCAGGGGCGTTCAACACACCTTGCCCTTGAGATCTAGAAAGAAGAGTGCGGATGCCATGGTGGATGTCTTGGCGGAAAGGGGTCGCGATCGATGCGACGGTCAGATCAAGGTGAACGGGTCATGCGCAGTAACAAAGACAACAATCAAAAAGGAGAGGCTGAATAGTAATTAAGGACTATAGAGAAGCGCAGGCAATCATCATGGTCCAGGGCGCAATGGTTTCGTGGTCAAGCTGTTTCGCTGGCATCTTTGGATGCCTGGTCATTCCAGCTGTGACGACACGGTAGAATGTCGGATATGGTGGGGTAGCTTGAGCTTGCAGTCACGTGAGAGATGGATCAGAAATTTTGATAAAAGCTTTGGTTTTTTTCATCTCTGCTTGTTTCCTCTTCTCCTCAACGCACCCTCTAGACAGTGCAGACCATTACCTAGCCTGCAACCGAATGGCATTCTGTCATTTCAGCCGTGGAGCCGTTGATGTGAGCTGCGATTTCGTGGTGCGGAGAGGGAGACCTGGCTCCATTAAGAACTGCCCGAGTATTATTAGTTGCTTTGGCGGTGTCAGAGGAGCCGGACATACAAATTTGACATTCGATCTGGGGTAACGTGCAGGTGACCTCAGCCTCGACTTTTGTTGGGGTATCGTGGTCAACCCTAGACTTCAGGGTCTGTGTCTGCTTTGACGAGATCTGCAATCAGGGATCTTGCGGTTGTCACAATTGGGCTCGTAAAGATCGTGGCAAAGTTAAAATTTGTAAATGCATGTCCAATGACCTTGTGACCGGTGCATCCATCTCGCGTTTATCACGAAGTCGAACGCGAGCCTGGGGCTGTATTTCCAGCTCACAATTTACACAAAACGACAACGACGGAGCAATTTGAGAGTCGGAGATAACTCAGTCCGTGCAGACATGTCCGTTCAACCGATTCAGGGTCCAAGATAGTCCATCTCACCCGTCGCGACACCATTGTTAGAATGATACCCTCATCGCACATGTCAAATTCACATGTTGATCAGTATCGGGGACCAGATACAGGTCCGATAAAGTAACCGAATGCCGACTGGTTTGGATAAAGATATGCAAATGCAACCTTACTTGAAAAGGAACATATTAGCATAGCTCGAGATGAGCAATCAATGAGCAATCGCATCTGACGTTATCAAACAATTCCATTGGATGGAAAAAATAACATTCAAACGCATCAGGAAAAGGATATAATCCTTCCTCTGGCATGTGCTTGAGTTGATCCTGTTAGTGGGTTGCTCATGACTCGGGCGGCCCGCTTAACAATTGTGACGATGAGTATTCTTCCTTGCATGTGATGTCGGTGCATCATCATCCCCAGTTTTGACACGTGCTAGAGCCAGAGGCTTCAGGTACAGTTCTTAGCGATTCTTCTCGACGTTGAAGTTTGGACGTTGAGTTGGATTGATCTTGTGATGCGTGAGCAAACCTAGGCCCAACAAATTTATCGCATCATCAAGCGAAACGCCCCAGATTCGATATATCTTGTGATGATGCCCTGATACTGGGGACAGCTCTTAGCGATCTTCCCCACTACGCCTCCAAAACAAGTCACCTGAAGCCACTGTAGCCGGCCCGGTTTTTAGTGGGCTATCGTCTTGCGCTGGGCTTGTTTGTTCAGCCGGTCCCTGCAGTAGGAAAGAAGGTCCCGCGAGCGCCTGACGTTAACAGGTTTCTTGTCCCCCCACGATCGCTCTCATTCCCAATCTCCCCAACATCTCCGCCTCATCATCAGCATCATTATTGATTTACCGTTTCTTTTGTCGCTCTGCGATATTCTTTGCGGCCAGTGGCCGATTCCTTCGATGCTCAGTTGACATGTCCGTGTTATCGCCGACCATGGAGCGCAATCACATGCTTCCTGATCAGGACTCCGAGTCTCGTCATGTCCTCGGACCACCACCTGCTCGACCTCAGTCTTTGATGGCATTTTCTCCCCCAGCTTATTCTAATGTCGCTTCACCAAATGCGATAAAGTTTCCTGATGTTCCTACCGATATACCAACTTCTCTGCCTCCTCTGGCTAGATTCGAAGCCGATAACGATACCAAGTTACCACCTCTGAGTTCACTTACGAGCGAAATGGCCCTGGAACCTACAAAGACTTGGCTTCCTTTACATCCTGTGCCTTATCCGCCTGCTCTTGCGCATAGTATTGATAGCCCGACACGGATGGATCTTGACGGGAGTAGCAACAGTGTCGTCAGCGCTGCTTCTCCCGATGGTCTTCTTGATGCGAGGGCTGGTAGCGTCAGCCTTGATGATCCAGATGTGCGACTGGCAGCTGAAGCGCTTGGAGATTTGAGAGCAGGTATGTTGCCAATTCTAACAGAGATCGTTTCTAACGTCATAGACTTTATATCTTCACCACCTCATAGAAATTCCTCTCTCCCAGTTAGTCCACCGACTTCTAGGCTTCAATCGAAGCAACCACAATCTCCACATCCTGAACCGCTTCTGTCTCTACTTACGACGACTCATCCATTATTGGCGAGCACAATTGAGGGTGCTACTTCGGCATACGGCGGCGCCAAGAACTTTTCACCGCGTTTTCGATCTGGCGCCGAATATGTTGAAGGATACCTGACTCCTATTGCGAACACTGTTGGATCAGTTGGACGAGTAACCGGTGTTGAAGGAGGTGTCAGATGGTTTTTGGGCGCTGGAAGACGACAAAACAGTTCAACATCAGATTTGGAAACTGGTAACAGCAAGAAGCGGCGCAAAACGGATGAGGATGAGGCAGTCAGCAACAAACGATTTGAGAGTGAAGGATTGCAACAGATGAGCGATGAACAGATGGATACAGCGCCTTCACCATCTTCAAAGACCATGTCTCGTCGCATGTCAACCACCAGCACCGTCGACACGCTTCCTGCTTACGATGAGTTGAGATCACCTGCATATACCGAGACTGATGCTAATTCGCCACGACCGTCACGGCCAAACAGCGCCTGGCAGTCACGTCTAATTACATCGACTTCTGGTCTCAGTGTCGCCATGAGCCAAGAGAGTCTGCGCAGCCTCAAATATTGTCTCCAGTGGCTTCGCTGGGCCAATGATCACATTGCTCGTGTGATTTCAGCCTTAAAGACTACCCTTGAAGAGTACGAAAAGGTACCAGATGGACAAGCTGGCGAACAAACTGATCCTGAATCTCGCTCTCAACTTGCTGCTCGCATCTCAAACCTCAAGGGTGATGTTCTCAGAACCCTGCGAGAAGCCATCAATACTGTGTCGAAATACGCAGGAGGCGCATTGCCGGAAAACGCACGAATCCTTGTGCGACGTCATCTCACTAGTCTACCCCAACGATTCCGTGTCGCCACCATGACCGACAGGAATGCCGGGCAGCAAGACAGCGAGACTGCTCTTACTGAAGGCGCACACAAGGTTTTGGTGTTGGCTAAAGAAGGTTTGGACATGGTTGTTCAAGTAAGTGGTGTTGTAGATGGAACCATTGTCAGCGCTGAGCAATGGCTCGACCGCATGGGCAAACGGAGAGCCCAAGAAGATGAGAAGCCAATGCTTCCTCAAACTCAGGTTAATGGAGATGTGAAAATGGGTTAATTGGAAACGAAAACGAGGGCGGTGATACCTGCGAGTTCCAATATCACGAGGAGCTCATTTATTTCCTTGAATGACACGACCAGTTGGTGAGCGAGTTGGATTGTTTCTGGCGTTTGGTGGCTTTGTAGCAACGAATATGAGCTGCTTTCAGGATGTCATTTGAGTTGATGTATCATCGACATGAATGTGATGTACGGGTCGGAACAACACAATACCGACTATTTAAGACTCTTTGGGTGCAACTTGGCCACTCAATCATGGCACCTTCAAGACCAAGATATTCCACCCCTCGAGTCAAAGCTTGTCAACACTGTATAACCGCCAAAGCAAAATGTGATCGCAAAGAAACCTGTGGACGATGTGCCTTACGAGGCTTAACATGCAGCTATCCCGGGAGATCTCGAGAGCCGACCGTAGACTTGCACTCTGGCGACTTGGAGAACTGGGAAAACTCAAACACGTCGGACACTCTGGACTTTGAGCAGAGCTCGCTCCAGACAGACACTCCTGACCTTGGCTTTGATCCACTGGACCTTGTGTGTCCGATCAACAGTGACGACATCAAGAACCGATGGCTAAACTCGTATGTTCCTCTGCCTGGACAATCGCCCAAGAACTACAGTCAGAGTGTCATCAATTTTGTCTATCGAATGCTCAAATCGTATGCCTCGACAGTAATTCGAGGTCGTCTGCCACCATTCATCCATCCTATGCAGCAATCATTAGTGTCACTCTCAACCTGTTTTACTCTGGTCCGAATATGCGACCCTCTACCTGGCAACGTGAGTATCGCCGCAGATATCCTCCAGCGAGAGATGACTAGACTTTACGAAGAGCGAGGAACATATGAGGGCGTCCATCTTCTTGGGGTGTTTCAAGCGTACCTCATCTACTCCATGGTTCTGTTCTTTCACTTGGGGCCGGCAATGCCATTTCTTCGTCAGGCAATGATCAACCTTCAGGAGATTGCATGCGCGACCTCTCGTGAAGGGCTTGTGTGTGCGGCAGAACAACGAGGTGCCCTACCGAAATGGGAATCATGGATCATGGCCGAGGCCAAGAGACGAACACTCTACACTATGTACTTTCTGGACAATGTGTTGTCGGCCCATGATGGGATCACCACGTATCTGGGTACCGAATTGAGGGGACTCTATTCGCCATCGAGCAAATATCTATGGCAGGCTGATCGGAATGGGTGGGAACAAAGCTACAACTCTCATCTGGCTGAATGGGGAAGTGACTCTTTTCGCCTGGATGAATTGTGGCCATTTCCAGACGGAATGAGTGACGAAGAAATCAAACGCCAACGACGGAGGGTGGATCGATGGCTGGAAGATGTCGATGAATTCGGGACAATGTTATACGCAGCCTCAAGCTGTACTCACGGGGGGTAGCGCTTTGACTTTAATATCCGAAACATCTCGGGCTCGTCAATTACAGCCTTGCCAAGATCAATACTCGTCCAAATCGGCCAGCTTCACCTATAGTCGTTTGCATATGTCATTCGAGAACATGTTTGCCCAATTACGCCACAGGATCACCGACCCTAACCCATCGCCTCGAGTCATTGCAGTGACCTCAACCAAAGGAAGCCCTGTAACGGGAACAGAGTTCAGCACCAACCGTTAGTGGCGTTGATCGTCGACGGTTGGCTCCCCGGTGATCCACTAGTTAAAGCTTGACTCCAGATATCAAGGATTCATCGCCTCCCATATTCTGCACCTCCATTTACGATGAATTCGACCTCTCCACGATATGTGGAATGCAACAGGTCCCGATTCGAATCGAAATGCCCCTCCCGGGGTTGTTCCCGATTATGACAATCCTGAAGACGTTTACTGGACGTTGAATATTGTCTTGACGACGATATGTATAGTCTTCATTACACTCTTTTTTATAGTACGAATTTATGTCAAGACAACGATTAGCCGGAACTTTGGATTCGAAGATTGTATGTCTGCATCTCTTGTTAAACAAAGCTAACAGTTTAGGGACGTGTATAGCAGCATTTGTATGACCGACTCTTGATGCTTGGCTATTGCTAACCTTTAGATCACCGCCATCATGTACTGCGTCACTGTCTTTATGAGTACGTCTATTCCCTTTTCGCTGCGTCACTAACAAAGTAGTGGCCCGGTATGGAGCAGGTTATCATGCTTGGGAGATTCGCAAGCCAGAATATTACAACTGGTTAAAGGTGAGCAGCCCAAGCGTAACGATCGAGCCAAGTCAGTGGTTCTAACCAGTCAGTGGTTCTATGCCAGTACTGTTGTCTATATCCCAGCTGCCTTTTTCACCAAAGCAACCATTCTACTTCTGATGGCACGAGTTTTTGCTGTTGAACCACGAGTCGCAAAAGGAATCAAGATCTTGATATGGGCTCTATTGGTTGCCTACTTTCCGATACAAATACTTCGAATTGTCACCTGTTATCCCATCCGGACATACTGGGACCCAGACGTCAAAAACGCACGATGTCTCAACCAGCGAAAGATCTTCTTTTCAGATCTATCGCTGTCGATCGTCACCGATTTGGTCATTCTGCTGATCCCGATTCCTTTGACTTGGAAACTCCGAATGTCAGTAGGAAAGAGGATCAAGATCGTCCTGCTTCTGGGGGCTGGTGGAATCGCTACGGCCTTGACACTGTTCCGTGTTGCCAAAGCGGTAGACTTTTTGAACTCGGATGACATCACTGTCGATTATACCCCGATTGGCATTCTAACGTATGTCTGCCAGCCTGATGATTCGCGTCTAATGATTGCAGGGCTCTCGAGATTGCCATCGGCTTCGTCTGCGCCTGTCTTCCATCTCTGAACCTCGTGATCGAGCATCATGTCCGTAAACGTCGACGAGCACGAAACCCGACCTGGCCACGCGATCGATCACGGACCTCTTTGTTCAAGAAGCGCTTCAGATGGATTAGTTCGTCCACAGAACACATGCCCTCTCGACCGAACCGGCCTTCAGATGGAATGATTGACCTGGACGTGGAGATGGCCATGTTGACAGGTCAGCCTGTACGATTACGAACGGGAAGAACAGCCAGTACAGGATCCCACGATATCCGACCACTCGATCATCGAATTAATTCTGGCGACGGACGAAGAGAGGGATGGCTGTCTCAAGATCAGGGTAGACAAGACGAGGTGCAGGACAGCAAATTCATCATGCGAATGGTGGAGGAATCAAGAGCCAGGGCCGACGAAGGGGCTAAAGAATCATGGTGTCCAGTCTGGGATGGACCGAGGGATCCCATGGCAAGTCAAGGAAGTTGGAAGTTTAGCGTGCGATCGCATTAGACTAGCGTATAGAATTGATCATGATAATGAGAGCTTCCATCCAAACTTGTGGATAATCTCCCTCCAGTCTTGGTTCGTACTCGATACTTGAAGATCTCTTGTATGCCAGATCAGCTTGAGGGCATTCCAAACAGCAGATATGTTGCTGATCGGCCATTTACTATCCATCAGCATGAAGTGATCCAGAACAATCTTTCGTTGCTCGTCTGATGAGCATGCACAGCCTGCCAAGAACAGTGGCCACATTGGGAACGATCTTCGAGTCTGTCCTTCGACGATGATATCGGAAAGGCAAGAAAGAAGAGATTCGTGGAGTGCCAGGATGGATGGATGAGTGATGGCTGTGTTGTAGCATACGAGGCGGAGGTAGATTTGGGCTGCAATTCTAAAAGACTCGGCGCTCCGTGAGAGGTAGTCGTCAGTGCCCTGAAAAGAGAGGTCTTCGAGTCGTTGTTCGATTTCCTGGCCTGTTGTGTACAGTTGATCCCTGGACACATCGTGGGTAGACAGTGACGATATTTCGTTGATGATGTCGACGAGATCCATCGAGCAACCAATCTGTTCATCGACTAGATTTCGAGAATGCGGGAGT
The DNA here is from genome assembly GCA_014898885.1 of Fusarium lyarnte (nom. inval.). Lineage (NCBI taxonomy): Eukaryota > Fungi > Ascomycota > Sordariomycetes > Hypocreales > Nectriaceae > Fusarium > Fusarium lyarnte (nom. inval.). The sequence continues at coordinate 118,678 of JAAVUB010000058.1, forward strand.
GTAGCTTCAGCTTTAGCCAGCCCAGCCATTGCTTGGTGTAACGAGTCTTGATGGGTAGGTTGCGTAGTCTCCATCAGGATATATCGAAACCGGAAATACTGGAGTACGAACTCGGCCACATTGGGGTCGATGCTGCTTCCGAAACTCTCGAGAAGAGCGAGTGCACCTTGAAGATGACGGAGCCAAGTCGGACACGATCCATGTGCGATTTCGAGAGATGCCAAAAGAACACAGGTGAGAAGATTGCCCTCGCTTCCTTTGGGATCTGGAAGGGCGTGCTGTAGTTCATGGAGAGCTCGTACTTTGTACTGCATTGACAAAGCGCGGTAGTCTCTCCCATCTGGGACAATGTTCTGTGCCCACTCTGCGGCGCTCATGGCTAGGACTGCTGAGAACAGAGGGCCTTGGCAGAGCATTCGTGGGATGACTGATGTACGGAAGCCATTCCGACTTGTATCCACGTAGACTCTGCTCCTGGATATTATCTCGACATCTGATCTGTTAGCGGAGACAGATCGTGGTGGGAATACTTACAGTACTGCACGAGAGCCGTTTCAACTGAATGTCCCGACTCGAAAGCAAACGGTGACAAACTGCGGGGAACAGATTCCTGCGTCCAAGCAATCCTTCCTTCGCTCGAGTTACAAACAGCAACGAGCTCTTGAGGCGAGAGATTCAGAAAGCTATGGCTCTGGTTATCACTCGGGACCAGATAATGATTTGAAGCTGCCACGATAAACTTTAACGGATTCGATGCCGAAGCCGGGCTCGGAAAGATACAGTCATCTCCTGCTCTCTGACATCGTCGACATGTTGGTTTCTCCTCATCACATCTTCGCTTTCGTCTTCGACAGTTGAAGCAGCCGTCTCGGCTCTGAGAGCCACCGGACATGATGCATTGCAGTTGTTGTTTGATGTCGATGGTGGAGTACGGATGGACTTCCGATCAACGCCACGTGACGGCCGAGTTGCATGCATTAGTTTCATCCATTCTAATTATTACACCTTGGTATCTTCCTCCTGATTATCTATCAGATCTACGTCGAATATTCAGTGGATTCTACCCTGCAGCCACAGCGGAGACGGATATTAAACGGTCATACCATTGCATCATGACGATCATGGACAGTCCAGACAGTCCAGATCCACGCCGCATTACTACCCTATCTTGCCTATTCATCAGATTAATACGGCATATTTCCCTCAATTTACTTAATACCAACTCAATGCTCCATGGCCACATCCCGACGCATCTCCGATAGTGGAGGGTTAGCCCGCAGTGGGGTTCTCGGAGTCATACTCGGTCGACATACGGAGGCTAACAAGCTACGTCGCAATTCTTCTCACTTACACCAAATTCTCCCCCCAATTCAACGCCCTCCATAGCCTTCAACATGGCTCATGATCACATCCTCACCCTGTCGTGTCCCGACAAGTCCGGCATCGTCTATGCCGTGACTGGCATCTTTGCCGCCAACAAGCACAACATCCTCGACCTCCAGCAGTTCTCCGATCCCGTCTCCGAGCGCTTCTTCATGCGTGTTCACTTTGGACCTACCGAGACCGAGTCCACCGAGCACCTCACTGAGGCCTTTGACAAGCTCGCCGCCGAGTACAAGATGGACTACGACATCCGCCCCGTCGCCCGCAAGACCCGTGTCCTCATCATGGTCTCCAAGATCGGCCACTGCCTCAACGACCTGCTCTTCCGCATGAAGACCGGCCAGCTGCGCATGGAGGTCCCCGTCATCGTGTCGAACCACCCCGACTACGCCGCCCTCGCCGAGAGCTACGGAATCGAGTTCCACCACCTGCCCGTCACAAAGGACACCAAGGCGCAGCAAGAAGGCCAGATCCTCGATCTCTGCAAGAAGCACGGCATTGAGCTCATCGTCCTCGCCCGCTACATGCAGGTTCTGTCCCCGACGCTCTGCGAAGCCATGTCCGGCCGCATCATCAACATCCACCACAGTTTCCTGCCCTCCTTCAAGGGCGCCAAGCCTTACCACCAGGCCTACGAGCGCGGTGTCAAGATTATCGGAGCCACTGCTCACTTTGTCACTGCTGATCTGGACGAGGGTCCTATCATCGAGCAGCGGGTTGCTCGTGTTGACCACAGCATGAACCCTAAGGAGTTGTCTGAGGAGGGATCTAATGTCGAGAGCCAAGTTCTTGCTGCTGCTGTGCGGTGGTATGCCGAGAGGAGGTTGTTCCTCAACGGACACAAGACTGTAGTCTTTAATTAAAAGTTTGATATGTAAATGTTATGCAAAACTGTCGCGATCGCATGGAAGTGTCCCTCCCATACTACGGTCTGTATCGAGTGCATCATGACAACTTAACTTTTAGTACCACGAGATAAACAAACCAGTAATCACAGCCAAAAGGTTGCAGTTACTAAAGAGAATATTTCTAAATTTAATAGTATACAATCCTAATTGATAAAAGGAACTTGCAGGTGTGAAAAGACGCAAAAAATGAGTTCCCCGAAACCTGGATCGAACAAGTGACCTTTCGGTGAGATGTGTTATCAATTACAGCCGAACGCTCTTCCAGCTGAGCTATTCGGGGATTATTGGTGAAGAGGCGCCGCAATTTGCCGAGATGTCGACGCCTGACACTGACGATCGAAGTCTTCCCTTCCTTTGATGCATTTTGCTGTCTATGTCATTTCTATTTAAGTGCGACTTGAGTATATCAGGAGTACATGCCAGTACCAAAGAGTTCCGATGTCAACATAGGAAGACACTTGGCTCTCAATCCTCGCAAGGCTGTTGTGCCATAGGCAGAACTGAATGCAAAAAGAAACATTGCATGGGCAAAATTCACGATATGGGCAAATAAAAATAAGGCAAAAAAGATATAGCTAGCAGCTATCAGTTTCGATCTGATGACCTCCGGGTTATGAGCCCGGCTACGGGAATTGTTAGTGCATGCTTAAGATAGAGAGGATGCGAAATCACATACCGCGCTTCCACTGCGCCAAGCTGCTTTCTTGCGATATTTTGCCGAGTTATTTTTGCGCTCTATCAAGGGTCTCGTTCCGCGTACCACTCTACGCTCCGGCTTTACTGTCTTTTTGACTGCGGGGTCTCGCTTGGATTTAACAGTTCGTTTATTAAACACATGCATTAAACTCGGGTAGAGAGCCGTTGTCTACAAAACCTTCAGTGGCATCCATGCATGACCCGTGACGTTGTCTCCAAGGGTATTCTTCAGCTCGCTTAGCACTCACTGACCATCGTGACAGCTTCTCGAGACGAAACGATGTAACCATCTCATATGATCGGACAACTTTCCGGACAAGGATCATCTGCCTGCCAATATCTTTCGGCCGATTCTCTTGAGCGATACCATTCACCAGGAAAGATGCACCCGAAGGCCCTGACTAGTCCTTCTCCTTAATCTGACGAATTCTCCAAGATGTGGGTGGATAGCGAGTCAATGTGACTCGGAAGACTATTTGCGGAGGAGACGGGACCCCTTTTTCGGGAGCACGTGGATTTTCTTTTTCAACGGTGCACGGCTGGGCTGAAGACGAGTTTGCCGATTATTACCGTTTGCGCTTGACTCAGGACGATCCGAAGTCTCATGATTGCGGATATTATGATCGGGAAATTCCGAAGTTACTAGGCCGGAGAAAAAAATCATGTAGTAGTTCATTTGGCGAACTTTGGTGCAGATTAGAGCGCTGACTCGGAGGCTTTTTAGCTCAAATAGTTTGCTAACAGTTTGGCAATCATCGATTTTGAGTCAGGGCCAAGAACATCAAGACAAAAGGCCCTTGCAAGCAAATAGATGGAAACGTCAATTACCCGGCTCGGAAAAGGTAATGCAAAATTTGAGGAATTGAAAATGGAGTTAATAAACAAGAAATACGAAGCTATTATGTATTAGACACGAAAATGAAGCAACTGGTGACATATAAGAACCATAATAAATCATCGTCTTCCCTGAGGGACTCCATAAAATGGAGCCGGAGCTGAATGCCCAAGAGCTAAGGATTATCCGCCAACCGCTCCCCTCATCCGGAACCATCTACGCCCGTTCCCAGGCATGGAGCGAGTCAGTCAAGGCACAAGCGACGACATTACTGAGATCTCGTTGGTAGATCGCCCTCATCCCTGTCTAGGTCCAGTGCCCCTTTGAGACTTAGCCTAGATCGAATTTCATGCTAGGCCCCAGACTCCAAACTTTAGCCAAAGTTTATTAACGAGCCCAAAATGCGTGATTGTATTTATGGAAGGAGGTGCTTGATGGGAGATGAAGAGTTGGGGGATAAGGGGGATCATCATGGATCTTTTGTATCGTTGGTGGTTGCAGATGGGTGAGACAATGGAAGAGATCATCGATTTGGGATCGTTGATGTGGTTCAGCCACATGTTCCAGACTGACATACATACCAGTTGGTCATGAATCGAACACCAAGCCATCTTCCATGGCAATAGTCTCCTTCCCCAGTGACGGTAGTGGGACATCCTTCGCGTGTCAAACCTCAGCCCACCCAGCCAAGCCTAATCACACGCAGACTGGCAAGGAACAGAGGCGCTTTAGTAGAAAACGCCACCTCCATGGTCCCCTGCCTCCAGTCCCTTTTAGACTTTGCGCACACACATAAGATCAGCGCAGTTATCTCTCCCCCTCACGCTGTCAGTGTCTCGCAAGTTACGTTGCGTTTTCCCCTTGGCTTGGCAGGCTGACTCGAACGACCATGGATTACTTCGAGGTATGCTGGTCGATCTTCAGCACCATCTGTCTCGTCAATGTCATTTTTGGTATTTTGGTCTGTGAGATTACAACTTTTACTGTTTTGGCTGCCGTGCCTATCTTTTCGTCTGCGGCGGGAGCCATTGCGAATGGGCTCTGCTATTATGTTTACTACCTGAAGAATCCTGTCATCAATGAGGTGGTAGCGGCTGTGTTCTCAGACTTCTTCTGGCTGGTATTATACCCCCTCGACTAATTGAAGGTGAATGTTACTGACTGAGCAATAGTTACAAGAAGCGAGTCTGCTGCTGTACAGTTATATCATCCTGCAACGAGTTCTCCGACCGAAGCAATGGCGCGTCTTTTCCATTTTGTTCTGGACCCTCATGGTCTTGACGGCGATCACTCGAGTCTTCATTGCCATCTACCGCGCCAAGTTCTTGATCGAGGGCGTCGCTGAGTTCGAAGTCATCATAAACTATCTCCACATTGGCTACTTCACTTTCATGGCGACATCCGAGTGCCTTAGCGCCTATTTCCTTGTCGTCATTTTCGCGTCAGCCAAGACAGCCAGTATGAGCGCTGCTCTCAAAGTCGGTCTCTTGCGATATTTGACACGCAGTACCGAAATGCGTGTCGCTTTCTTGGCCGTCATCGGAGTCGTGCGAACTATCATCCATCCATTCCAAACTCCTGGTCAGAAGGCAGTCAACATCGCCAGTCAATTGGATCGCTTCCTCTACGCTCTCTTCTGTCTATACCCAATCGTTCTATAGTAAGCCTCACCTTATCTCATTCGCTATAGAGCTAACAGATGCAGCTTTGATACACTCGCATCCAAGCTCCGCTTCAACGAGGATCGATCGATATATACACATAGTGATCAAGCTGCTGCGGGTAATCGCTACGGCTTGAGCACCCAGACAAGATGCTATACGACAACGAAGTCCAATTACGCCTCGAAGATGTACGGGGCCGATACCCCGGGAGATAGAAATGCTTCACAAGAGCAGATTGTCCCAGCCAATGGATCCACCCGCTCCGGAGTATCGGAAGTCGAGATGGAAGACATGGATGTTGAAGGATTTGTTATTAGAAAGACGACTGAGGTCACAGTCACATAGTTTCTCCGTGGCCTATATCGAGCCAAACAATACCATATATTTCTTAATACATAATTGTGCAAACAACGATACCTTAGAACCTTTTATAAGTGACGATGATCAATAGCGTAGATGAGGCAGGAAAGGTAAGGGCCTATGCCCCGAACAATGGAATGACTTAGGTAAGTTCAATGTAGCTTGATGCATATTAAAGTAACAAAGAGTGTTTGTGAGATGACTCTGAGATACCGATGATGAGCTTAAACTACTTCAATGCCATTCCCGGCAGTGTACTCAACTTTGTGATCGACACATACGCCCATCAGCTGCAATAGACCAAGCCTCACTACCGACAGCAACCGTAGCATAAAATAGATACTTAGGATCGTACTTCTTCTTAATCTTTAGCAGCCGATCATAATTGACACCATAGAAGGTCTCTTGCCAATCTTTCTGTTGAAAGTCTGCCTCGTTGATATACGCTCCAGCGCCAGGCGTTGCAGCCTCGATGATTGGTTGGATCTCCTCTGTAATTCTCTTCTGAATAGCCAACATCTCCTCCCATGGGGCTTCATTATCCCAAGGAAGTGTCAAAGAAACCTGCACGATGGAATCTCGCCATTGGGGTAGTACTGAGTTAGCATTGTGGCCCCCGAATTTGGATACGTTGAGACCGACGCCGATATAGATGACTCCCATCTCAGCGAGCTTCCGAGCTGTTGGAGAGAAGTCCTTCAGCTTGTCGCGTGGCAGTAAGCGACCTCCGAAGAGTTGTGTTCCTACTTGGATGTTGCCTGCTGGGAGGGGACCCCAGTAGTGATCGTAATGCTCGTAGTAACTTGGGAAGTGCGTAAAATTTGGCTCGAATTTGATGCCAAGGTCAGACAAAGAATCGGCGAGAGGCCGAAGGATCTGCTTGACCTCGGCCTCGGTCTTATCGTACGCCGTCAGAGCGGGAATCTGAAGGAATGAGCCCGAGAAAAAGTAGATGATCATAACCCCAGAGTCAACGATCCTGGGAAGAGCAGCATGGAAAGCGTCGATGGCTTTATATATGAGCTCTGGCCTTCCATCCGGAGCAGTGACAAGAAACTTGGCACCACTGACTTGAGCTTCTCGACGAGCCCTTACAGTAGCTGAGATAACGACCCCATAGTTCCCTGTGCCACCACCGCTCAGAGCCCAGTACAAGTCAGTGTTTTCACTTCTGCTTGCCTTGACAAGCTTTCCATCAGCAGTAACGACCTCAAATTCGAGAGTGTTATCTGCTGATAGGCCGAAATTGGTGCTTAAGGCTGAATGACCGCCTCCTTGGGTATATCCTCCAGCGAGACCAACAGAGGGACATTCTCCAGTAACGACGACCAGATTCTCGGCATGGGCAGCCGCAAGTGCTTCAAAACCTTGAACACCGGAGCCGACTTTGAGAGCTTTCCCTTGGTAGTAATCGTCCTTCCAATTAATGACCTCGGTGCCCTTTAGGTAGTGAGTCCAAACAGCAAGGGATCCTGCGCCGGTTGAACGACCGAGGTAGTCGTGGCCCGTGTTACGGATGACAAAACGTATATTCTTCTCCTTGGCGAAGTTTAAAGCCGCTGCGACATCCTCTATAGATGTGGCATTGACGGCATATCTGACGTAGTTACCGAGCGTACATGGCCTGTCCCTGGGCTGAAATGGGTCGCAAGACTGGTTTGCGAACAGAGGAGCCATCATGGACGAGGACGATTCCGAACTGATACATGTTAGCAGGCAATTTTATGCATTGAAGCAGGTCACGGTACCGCACCGGAGAGTACTTACTGAACTGACGAATAGAGCCATTGATTCTGCAGACGTTCACAATCTTCAGCGTCATAATTCGGATCATGACATGGACTCCCCAGCGGAACAGTAGCCACCAATCGACCACAAACGGTGCTGTTGAGATGATTCCATTCATTATCAGAAGGCCAACAAGAGTCACCAGGGAAGCATTTGCAGTCTGGTGCCGTGGCTTTACAACCAGCTGCACCGAGCAGCAGAAACGGGACGATAAGGCTGCGCATTGTTGCCAGTGATGACCAGTGGTGAAAAGTCTCTCATCGACTCAATGGGCGGTAAGAATGCATGAAGTGGCCGTCTTACTCGGATTTTCACTCTTCCCCGCAAAGGTGCTTTTGTTCCTTTTATTGCCCCTGTCAGCCAAGCATGCTGAGGTGGAGTACATGGTGTTACAGGACAAGGATCTGTGAGTATTGAAGATTTTTACAACCTTATCGTAGACGGAAGGAAAGATCTACAACTACTTATACAGTAATAAGATTTTATAATCTGTGATCTAGGTAACGCTAGAAGAAGAAGAAAGCAAACACAGAGACTCCTGGATTGTCTGAATCTATAGAAGATGCAAGTTGTTTCAAGGCGCTTTAGCAAGAGTTAAGCACATCGGCATATTCTATACTTAACCCTCAACCGCAGCTATTCCTTCCTCATCCCGGACCAACTTGGCTTGATTATAAGCATCATCATTGGTTGGTAACTGCAAGTTGACAGCTGCAATCCGAGCTGCACTGACTACCAAGTCACCATCGCCTTGCAATGCTAGCACATGACCACCGGAGTCTCTGGTCGCCGCCAGAAAGTGTAGGTGGTCGCCCGCGACGCTGATACCCTGCATGAAAGCCGGCGACCTGAACCCGATGACGGTACCCTTGATGTTGTGGAACGTATGCGAAGCCTGTCGCTTTCCAAGCTCAGCAAGGCTCTCGCCTGGTGATTGCTGGCCTCCAACTGTTCGTACAGTGACCGACTTGAATCTACCCTCAATTCTGTAGACTAAATAGTGATTGTTCGTCGCAGGAAGAAGCTGAGACAGAGTCTCGGTGAAGGAATCCTTGCTCGGTATTTGTTTCGAAGCGGTAACGGTCGGCTTAAAATCCGTGATCATCGCAAATGGCGCCGTCTGCTCAGCGCATGTATCTTTATTCAGGGCTATAACAGAACCATCAGGCTTCATATCATAGATAATGCCATCAAGAATGATCATTTCGCCAACCATGTGTCGAAAGGTGCCAAGGCCGTGATCGCCATGTGCGAGGAGATCCGAGAGAGTGATTCCAGTCTCGGCAACCCCATCCATGAGGGCTGAGACAACGGAATATTGGAAAAGGTGATTGGGCGGCATTTTGGTGTGTGATGTGAGATATGAGATGGTGTTGAGTGAGTGAGAGGCACAGCTTGTCCTTGGTTGAGAAGGTTGCACGAATGCGGGGTCTGATAGCCCAATCAAATGGCGAATTCTGGATCAAGACGTCATTAGAAATGAGGGAGACCAGCTCAATAAAGAAAGAGAATAGCGAGAATTAGCGAGAATCGACACAGCATCATGATTAACTCCAAATACACTTCTGTAGTCGCCTCGAATAGCAGATATGACCGCTTTTGGTTTCATTAGCAGCTGTTGACATGACCGGAACAACTCCCTCGTCGGGGTAAGATATGATGAGGTTTTCAGCTGCTTACTCGTTTCTGGCTAGTGCCCTCGTATTCTGTTCTGGGTTTTGGTAGCCTGTTTTTCTTCTCAGCTGGAAGAAAAGCGACAGTAATCGCCGATTCTCCGGGTCAAACCTTGCAATCTCCAGATCGACTCGTCCAACGGCTTCCTGGCAAAGCATTGGACCGTTCAGAATTGACACTCAGCATCTGCTTTACATTACACCGAATGCAAGGGAGATCTGCCCATGACACGGCAAAAAAACGGTATGGTGGCTGCTTAGCTGCGGGTTGCCGGGCGGGCCGACTAGCTGGTGCATCTAGTGGCACGCTTGAGCCGTTTCCCCAGCCAAGTCTCGATGGTTCAGCTCGCCACAACATGCCCAACTCTCAATATTGCTGCGCCAAAGTGAGGGGAAACCAATGGGAGGAATGTGATATGTTCACTTTTGTGAGACTGCATGAGATACTGCACCGAGAGGGGAAGGACTGCTGACAGACATTGCCCATAAAAGACAGAGGTTGCTCACTTTTCCAGACGAAAGACATTTGCCTGTCTTCTCATCGAACTTTCAAAATTTCGAGGGCTTAGTTGGGATCTTGTGTCAAAGAAATAATTGTTGTTCACTCTGTCAATCAGCGAAGATGGCTAAACGCGCAGAGCATCTCCCGGCGATGCCGCCTCAAGACCCTTCATTGCAGGTTCCAAGCGGTCTGCGTGTTGCTTACGCCAAGCATCTTCTTGACAAACACCTAAGAAGCCTGCGATATGAACTGAACGACGGTGTCGGTCGTAATGAGCCTCTTCCCACAATAGGCCATGCACCATCTCACGAACATGAAGATCCCTTGGAGCATCTCTCAGAGTACAAGGGTCGCGTTGCCATCGTCGGCGCTGGCGCTACAGGACTGTATCTCGCCATGATGCTCAAGTACCTCAAGATCTCCAACGTGGATATCTATGAAGCTTCTGATAGAATTGGTGGTCGAGTATATACGCATGAGTTTGACAAGGATAAGGCCTCTCCTCATAACTACTACGACATTGGGGCCATGCGCATCCCAGAGATAGATGCCATGCAGTCGTTAGTTCGCCAGTCTTTGTAGTTGATTCAGAAACTAAAATATTACAGAACTCTTACCCTCATTGAGGAGTTGAAGCTTCCCAAGACGAAGTACGTCCTCAATGCTGAATGCGAGCCTCAGATGCATTGGTACTCTAACACTGAATCGCCTAAGTAAGAAGACCTCCTATCGCATTTCAAGTGAAGATTATTGACAATTTATAGTGAGAAGCCCTACGATGAGCGAATGAACGCCATCATTAAAGGTCTCGGGACAAACTGGGATGAGACATTTAAGGAATGGGTCAAAAGTGGCAAGGATAACCATTCCACCAGAGGATGGCTTATGTTCACTGACCCGAAGTAAGTAACCTACTGGACCCCTTTCGAACTTGCTGATATCCCTTCTAAGATGGACCTACGACCAGACTGAGGAAGCCGAGACAGCTGCTACGTAAGCACACCACCGCGATCCCATTGCAAGGTCTAGTACTAACACCATGTAGTTCTACTGGTCTATTCGAGCAGTCATTCGTTGAATCTCTATGCGACTTCAGCGACTTCCAGGCCACCACTGGTAAGCCTTGGTGGCGTCTTGAAGGCGGCATGTCAGTTGTTACCGAGAAGATGAACCAATGCATCGAGGATCCCAAGTGGGCTCCTCATAACCCTATCTCCCTGAAGGTCAAGAAGAATACACCAGTCGTAGCCATGACAGAGAACCATCAGGAGAACAAGATCGAAGTGAAGATCAATGGGGCCGATGGCACCAAGACCGAGGCATACGACATGGTCTTCAACACCACAGCCATGGGCCCCCTACAGCGCATGGACATCTCGGGCCTCGTCCCCGGTTTTGGTCTTCCTCAAACCCAGAGAAACATTCTCACTGGTATCAGAGCCCTCAGCTATGATCGATCCTGCAAAGTCGCAGTCAAGTTCAAGAGCCGTTGGTGGAAGAACATGTATAAGACTTCAAAGAACGGCAGCACTTTCGGCGGAGTATCCGGCTCTGATCTGCCGAGCAGCAATATCGTCTACCCGTCTTGGGACGATGGCGACGACAATTCTGCTGTGCTCATGACCTCGTATACCTGGGCTCAGGATGCTACACGTATGGGATCTCTGATCCCGGACTATACGAAGCAGAAGCCGCATATTGATGATGCGGTTGTTACTCAGTGCTTCCAAGATCTCGTCAAGCTTTGGGGCGAGAGTCAGGATCCCAAGATCACAGTTGAGTTCCTGAGAAACGAGTATCTCGAGCACCATGCCTTCGCATGGTCTCACGATCCCTACACCGGCGGGGCTTTCGCTCTTTTCGGCCCTGGCCAGTTCGGCTATATCTACCCTGAGTTCCAGCAGATCCTCTGCGATGGAAAGTTTGCAATCTGTGGTGAGGCTCTCAGCCCTCATCACGCTTGGATATCTGGATCCCTGGATAGCGGATACCTTACCCTGCTGAGATGGTTATTCCATCTTGAGGACAATGATAGAGCTGATGCATTGAAGAAAGCATGGTTTGGACGCGGAAAGGGTGAACATACTGCTGAGTATGATGGGAAGTTGATGAGATGGACTGTTGAGCTGAGCCAGCAGGCAGCTAAGAGGACGCGAAAGAGGCACCACTAAGCCTAGCAATGGTGATTCTCTTCAAGGGCTCTGTGTGCAACGCGAACGCTTCCGATGCCTCGGGCGAGAGTTTTACTTGCGAATCTATATCGAGATAGATTAGAACTATTGGAGTACAAACCATCGCTTTCATTCACAACCGTTTCCGTAACAACATTTACCATTAAGACCGCTGTGGGAGAGCCCTAGGTGACCATGAGATTCTGGCCGAACCCGATGTGTCTCGGCACTTAACAGCCTTTTCCAAATCAGAAGTGGACACGGCTTTCCAATTAGTACTGTTTCCAGACAAGGACGACTCGAAGAATGATGCCTGGAATTCTTGGCTGCATCGGGATTGGATCTAGACTTTATACATTCCTCACGCCCAATGCCCCATTCAGTCATGAGTGTGCAGTATATCGGTTGGAATAATGACAATAATAATGCTTTAATAATAAAGCATGAAGTGGTCTATCTGCGAGAGCCTTGAAATAAGTTAAATGAGAAAGTCTTATTTTTGTCGGCCATTTTGTATAATATGAGAGAAAACATCGACGTCTGTACCGTTAATTCGGTTATTAGCTTTTAGACTAGTCGAAGTCGACCAAAACTGGATCTACGGGTCTCCAGCCGGACCAGTCCAGTCCGGTCCTCTATGCTGGAATGGGCTGGAACACTGTTGCGTAACGGAACGAGGTTTCTTAATAGTGCCACGAGTGGCAAGTCTACTCGTACATAAATCAGCCCTGGAAGCGCAACCGAGACCATGTATGATCTCAGCAGAGAAACCGAGACTCGTTGGATCCAAGTATCTGCTCGAAAAATCGGCAATATATCATAAGCCGGGCAAGATGAGACTCACTTCGTTCTTCCAATCCGCGGCGCTTGCCGCAGCCTCTTTCCCCGACCTCTCAAACGCCCAAGCTTTTACCCCCCGTGGTCTAGCAACTCCCAAACGCAAAGAATTATGGCAGCCACAAGTCGGAACACCATGGCAGATTATCCTCTCCGAGGTTGTTAAAGTCCCCAAAGCAGGTGTTAATTCCATGACTCCCGATGTCCCCATCTGGGACATGGATCTCTTCGAGAACTCCAAGGGCACAATCACTGCCATGCAGAAAGGTGGCAAAAAGGTCATCTGTTACTTCAGTGCTGGTTCTTGGGAGAATTGGCGCAAAGATAAAGACAGCTTTCCAAAAAAAGACCTTGGTAAGGTCATGGATGGTTGGCCTGATGAGAGATGGGTGAATATCAGCAGTGTAGCCGTGCGGGCTATCATGGCGCAACGAATCAAGTTGGCGGCGGAGAAGGGATGTGATGCTATTGACCCCGATAACATGGATGGATATGTAAGTTATGGACGCAATAATTAGATGAATCCACTAACCATCACTGCAGCAAAACGACAACGGTCTAGGCCTCACCGAGGAAGACACCATATCATACGTCAAGTTCCTCTCTGCAGAGGCAGCCAAGTACAACATGGTTATGGGCATGAAGAATGGTGGAGACGTCACAGAAGAGGTCCTTCCCTACGTTGCCTTCTGCATCAACGAGTCTTGCATCCAATATTCGGAATGCGGCTTGTATCAGCCTTATATCGACGCAGGAAAGCCAGTCTTCAACATTGAGTACCCCAAGGGCGCACCAAAGGTGAAGGCTAAGGACAAAAAGAAGATCTGTTCTACTAGTGGTGCAGCAGAAGGATCAGATGATTTCAGTAAGGTTATCAAGAAGATGAATCTCGATAAATGGGTCTTGTACTGTGAAGACGCATGAGTCCCCGTCCCATTAGTACAAGCATACTTCCATCTTTCATCATCAATTTCATTCCATTCTTTGTTCCCTAAATTTTTACAGATGTTGCCATGAGACGTTATTCAGAATGTTTCTCAATGATGTGCATAGGCAGGATAGTTGGCTGAGCTACGAACGGAGAGGGCAGAGCAAGTCAGTGTATGTATTTTAATGTCGTCAAGACAACGGACATAACTATATACGTGTAATGTAAGGACTATGAGCTAGCATTGAAGAGAATGACAGCTTAGTCAGTGCCACTGCATCCAACAAAGTTGTTGCCGGAAGCACCAGTGTGAGTAATGGCACCAGCATACTCGCAGTTGGTGTTGATGACAACACGGTCAGCACCGGGAGAGCCTGAAAGTATGTTAGAAAAAACTTTGATTCGTCTCTGCTCAGCGACTTACCACCAGTGTAAACACCGCCGCTCTTGATGGGGAACTCCTGGTAGGGACCGTCGACAGGGAAGTCGAAACCCTCGCGGTTGTTGTAAGTGTGAGGGTAGGTAGAGCTGCCAGCAGTGTCGTCGTTCTGGTAGTACTGGCAAGCAGCGTTGGCAGCAGCGCGGACTTGAGAGGCGGAGTAGTTGGTGTTGCCGCAGGTAGTGGCGGACTGACGGCTCTCAATGGGGCCGGCAACAGCCAGGCTGACAAGAGCAGCGAGGGAAGCGATAGACTAAGAATTGGGTCAACATCTCTCTTGCTTGGGTACGCTGTCGCAACTGCTTCATACCTTGAAGAAGAGCATCTTGTCAATGAGTTTACAACAACCAACGATGGATGAGAGCGTGTAGGAATAGTTACATCATTGATAAGAGTCGTCTCACAGATTTTATAGTTGATCATCTCTAGGTGCTGTGTATACTCGGAACACCAAACATATCACTGCATCCAAACCTCGGTGTCCCAAAACATGTAGATCTTCACACAGAGAGGCAGGTGGATGAACGCGTGAGTTCTATTGGCCGCATAATTCACTAAGTTTCGAGATAGTATCACCACCTGCTTAATTCGGATGTAGGTCCGGCAGATGGGCAGATGTAGCTGGACGTAGTCTGGCCAGTCACATCAGAGTCCGCACCGAGAGCGGGTCGAGATCGGCATATAATTGTCTCAGCGAGCGCCCATGTGTTGCTCTTATCGCAATCATTGGAGCCCTTTTGTATTTCATCGTCGGAAATCGGATGTGACACGCCGTGTTAGCGCCAATCGTCTATCTTGTAATTCCGCTTCTTGTCGCAATCCCTTCATCCTGCATTCATTTCATGCTCTCTCTCCTTCGCTTTTCAACTCTCTCATTCATCTCCGCACGGAAAATGACCGACCTTACGAAATTACTGGGCGACAGCGCCGTATCGGCTCAACAGGCTGCTGAAAAACTTGCGAGCCCTTGTCTAGAGGCTATCAAGAAGAATGAGGACGCTTCAAAGATTGAGGGTGAATTCGACAGTCTTTGGTCTTCGGTGCTCTCCGCTGCCGAGCAGACCCCCCACGACAAGCAAGGGAAGCTAGTGGAAACCTTGCATGCGATAAAGAGCATTCCGCAGTCTGCAGAGACAGCCAAGAAGGTTGTCGTTTGGGGTGAGGAGAAGCGCTGGGATGAGCTACCCATGTTTGGGGGTAAGGCACGCGAGCAGCTCGACATCGGTAAGCTCCGCTCTCCGACAATCACGAACACTTGCTGACTCTGATAAGCACAAGAAAAGTCGGACGAAGCCTTTGTCAATATCAACGGCTTCTTTGCGCGCGCAACTGCTGCTGGGGTTGATGACCTTAGCCTCTTCGCCATTTGGACCTTGCGCGAAGCACTTGAAGACCCTGCTGCTGATAAGATCTCGGAGACATCGCCCAAGCTATTGAAGGCCTCTTCTGTCTGGTTTATCTACGCCGCCGATATTCTTGCTAAGGCGAGCAAGGATGGAAAGCAGTTTGAGGGCAAAGTCGCTAAACCAGGTGCTAGCTTGACAGAGTGTAAGGACGAGGCCGGATGGAGGGGCTTCAACAATGACAGATGGAAGGTCTGGCTGGATCGGTTGTCAACTCTCAAAGAAGCGACTATCGCGCAGGAGACCAAATTGTTGGTGGGCCAAGCCTTGAATGTAACAAAAGGTTAGGTGAAGACATCTACTGATGAAAACAATATATCGATTTACGATTCATTGACCATTTACTGAGATGCATTTTCATAACTTGATTCGTCGCTCAGCCGAACTTATCAGCCAATGAGAATACCATGCAACAATATCATATCCACAGCCTGATTCTGTTCAACCTGCAGCAAATTTCAGCCGCATGCAGTACCCCTCAATCATCTCATCTCATACTCATCACCAAAATTGGCAAGCGTCCGCAAATGGCCCTCGTGTTGCGAGAGGTCTCCGGGCTGAAGCCGGATATTCGCCTGGCTCAGGCAGTATCGGAGTTTGAAGCCGCACTTACCGCTGAACAAAAAGTCTCGTTCAGAGCCTCACGAAACGCAGCGATCAGCACAGCACCAACAATGTCAGATGTCATGCGTCTCACAGCAGAGATGGACCTCAAGGCAACGAGCAAGCATGGCCGTATACGGTGTTTTGGGCCGCGATTAACCAACATGCTTCAGGCTATCCAGCAGTTTGCAGCCCTGGGTGACATCGTCGTCGGCGGATCCCAGAACTTGATCGCGTGTGGAGTCTGGTCTGCGGCGAGGATGACTGTTCATGTGAGAAGCAGAGCTAATCACTGATATCTGATTCTCACTGATGGTATTTTCTAGGTGATGACCGGATACTTGACGCATTTAGAGAAGCTCTCGATCCTGTTTATGACCGTCGGCCGGAACGCACCGCGTTATCAAGCCATGGCTGCCATATACCCCAAGTCAAAGAACCTGCAGCGCTACCTTTGCGAATATTTTATCGTCGTTACTAAACTATGTTATCAATTGATTACTTGGGTCCAAAAATCAGCCTTGAGTCGAATTTCATCTTCGATCAAAGACCCCGATATGAAAGGCTTTCAGGCAGACCTTGAAACATGGTCGGCGTCTATCAGAGAAGAAGCCGATCTTTTACTTAGCCAACGTTTCGAAGAAGAAGCCAAAGAAAATGCGACCTTCCGGTCCATAGTATCATATCGATCCGGTTATCTTCACCATCAACAAAAGATAAACCAAAGAATTCGTTTTCTAGACGCCTGCTCACAGCACGATTATCGCACTACATGGAAGCAGACTCGCAAGCGGGGAACAACTCGCCACCTGTCTTCATACAATCAATATCAGAAATGGAAATCCACTCCGTCTACGGGCGATTCGATTCTTTTCCGTGGCAAATTGGGTGCAGGGAAATCAGTCCTTCTCGCGAATATTATCGATGATCTGAACCTTCGTCAGAACAGCATCACTCTATACTTTTTCTCTCGTCATGACATTCCCGACTCTCTCAATTCAAGAACCATATTTGGCTCTTTGGTCCGACAGTTGTTGGAGTATTTTGTCAACGATTCTAGGTTCGATAAAACATTCGTGGAGCCTGTGTCTCGACTAGACCTCGACGACATTATTGAGGTTTTTGAAACCATACCATATCACGATCGACTGGTGTACATAGTCCTCGATGGAGTCGACGAATGTCCTACTGAAGAGCAACAAACTATCTTGCGCTGCCTATCAATGATTAGACCCCATGGTTACAGGAGTTGCGTGTCAGTCAGGACACCGTCAGAGAGCTCAGTATGGAAAGATCAGTCTTTCGACTTGTATGAATCTATCCCGGAAGAGAATCAGGACATATCCGACTTCGTGCAAGTTGAAGTTGACAACAGAGTACGAAATGAACAACTGGTCACCCTCGACCCCTTGCTTGTACAAGACATCAAACAGGAGCTCATTGAAGGGGCATGTGGAATGTAAGAAATTTGGGTTTCCTTACAGCTTTTCTAACTAACGCTGTCTTCTGAAGGTTCTTGTGGGTTTCTCTACAGCTTGATTCGATATGTTCCGAGATGTCAGACAGTGCGATACGTGAAGCCATCCGCGACCTCCCACGGGATCTCACGCAAACATACGAACGGAATCTACTGAAGACCAGCTCAGGTGACTCCAAAGGCCATCATATTAGAATTTTTAAATTACTCGTTGGCGCTCGAGAGCCATTGACAACAGAGCAGCTACGAGAGGCTGTCAGCGTTGAGGCAGGGCAGATTATTTGGAGTCCACAGCGGCATATCAGTAACATCCAGGCTGCTCTCAGATTCTGTGGTAGTCTCGTGATGGTTGACGAGGAAGATGATACTGTCAGGTTCATTCATCACAGTGCCCGCAGCTTCTGCCTCAACTCACCGAGGAATGCAGCAGAATGGACCTTTACAGAGAAGGATGCTAACATCGCCATGGCGGAGACATTGGTGACTTATCTTAGCTACAATGTATTCGACACCAGGCTTTCTAGGAATGTTGTACCTAAGATTAATGCAAGCGACATGCCGGCCAGGATTGCTTTGAGTACCATGAGAAGGCACCAAGTTGGGAGGAGTGTTACAAGCAAGTTGTTTAAGTTGAAATCTCAACTGAAACAGGATATCGGCCCAACTCTCGCTGGAGCCGGAGAAGGTCACCAAGAGAACGACGCACAAGAGTTCTTCTTGCTGTCATATGCGAAGAATAACTGGATAAGGCACACTTGCCAATTGGAGAGTCTTCCTGCGCTGCCCAACTGGCATCATCTCCTGGACCATCCGACGTTTGGGATTGATGAGGATGATATTGATGCAGCTACCGAATTATTTTCCCGACTTGAATTCGACATATCTCATTCAGCGGGAATAAACGCGAGCTCCCTCAGTTTACCCTTCTTCTTTCCAAGCCGAAAATCTCTTTGGGCACTATCCAATGGCCACATACTTCTTCTCAAACACGAGCTTATCAAAGATCGTGGGGTACGAAAGCTCCAAGCTTTTGTGAAACTTTGGATTCTTTTAACGCGACTCTCTACACGGGCTGCTTTTAACTCTTTGATTCAGCTGGACTATCATCTTGTTAAGTGGCTGTGTCTCATGTTCATTCGTTTAGGGAGAAAAAGCCCAGCGAAGACTCTACTTTTAAGTCGGCTTTCAACTTTGGACGATTGTTTTGTTGAATATGCTTGGGAGGCTATACACTCCTCTGATGCTGACGCCTTTATGTTTTTCCTCCATCGTTTCACCGTCGAACATGCTCAGCACTTTCAAAACAACCCGAAACTCATAGAATGGGCCATAACATCTGGTGACTTGAGCATGCTCCGTCTTCTAATTGCATCAGGCCTAGCAAAAGATTCTGAAATCAATGGACGTGGCATTGCTCAAGCCTTGAGCCTTGACTATCGAGAAGAAGTCAAGTTACGCATTGTATATTATTTGTTTGGTACTGGCCCTGAATTAGACGCTCTCACTGAGAACGAGCTTTACAGAGCGATCAAACTATTTGGAGTTTATCTCAACCCTCCATACGCATCTCGCATCATCCGCGGAGTCTTCGCTTTACAAAGCAGAGTGTCCCGTCAACGAAAAGATATGTTGTTGCTCAGGGCATGCAAATCAGGCGATTTTCAACTGGCAGAAACTTTATTGCTCTGCTTTGCTAACCCAAATGCGTCAGAATCTGGAAGATGTTGTCTGGACATGGCGCTACATAGTGCATCTACAGACCGAATGAAGCTCGCCTGGACCCTTGTCAAATTTGGTGCACAGGCAACTGCTGCGAATATCGACCGAGCTTTGCAATTACGATATTGGAATCTCGCAATATACTTCCTATCGCTCACAAAACCCCTTGACTCTAGCTCATATTTATTTTCGGTGTTGACTGACATTTCACCCACCATCACTGAGTCACTCCTCAATCAAACTGCTCCCATCAATCCGCCCATTCCACAACCACGTCAATTGCCAGTCGTTCAAACACCTGACTGGGCGCAGTGGCAGTTCTATTTCAAATTTCCGGTTATCCACAACAGCCAGTGGGAACCGACTGATCCTGGAGAAATCTTCAGTCTTACCCGAGATATCCATTCCCTCTTCGCCTCAAACCAGGAATCCAATTGCCTATGGTTTAGTTCCCGAGGTGTATGCTATGGCACCATAGTTCCTGAAGTTACTAAATTTAAGATAGAATTAAAAAACCAGGAGGAGGATCAGAACGCGTACTTGAGACTCACCACTCCAAGCATTTTCGCAGTTATTGCCGAGCTCCAACGAAGATGGCGATCGAAATGGGAGCATCTCGGGCAGTTAGATACCGAAGAAAACGCCCTTATAATGAGCCACTACGAAAATTATTTTCCCATCTGGGATAGCATGAAT
The DNA here is from genome assembly GCA_014898885.1 of Fusarium lyarnte (nom. inval.). Classification (NCBI taxonomy): domain Eukaryota; kingdom Fungi; phylum Ascomycota; class Sordariomycetes; order Hypocreales; family Nectriaceae; genus Fusarium; species Fusarium lyarnte (nom. inval.). The sequence goes on from JAAVUB010000058.1 coordinate 138,760, forward strand.
CGTCACGATGGTTTAGGTCGGTGGTTACTCCCAGATTGCTTCTGGGACACCCCAAAGATTCGGCAACTTGTTGAACGACGCCGATATCCGACACGTGGTTACTCCGAGGATGCTTACTGGGGCGTTACCGTCTTAGGCAAGTGTCTTTCTTTGTTCCTCAATTTACCTGCGCCATCGACTCTTGACGCCTTTGACAAGTCGATCCCTACTCTGGGTATTCCGAGAATGACTCCTGAACGAGTACACTCTCCAAAGGACTTCTCATCAGATTTTGCCTATATGAGCCTCCGCATTCAGTGGCTAAGGACGTTGGGGGCCATGTTCAACAAAGGGTTGCTTGCAAAGATCTATATTACAAAAGAGCTATTAGTAGAAATGGGCGGCATGACCGAGGTCCTGCCTGGAATGACTGATCTGTACAAAGGAACTAAGCTTGATCTTCGACACCATGAAATAATGCCTGAAATTCTCGAAGCAGCCTTTCTGGGGCCTGAGGGCAATCGGGCTCTCGAAGTGCTGGTCAGGGAGAACACTGGGTGGACATCGGAAGTTTGTTCCTGGATTGAAACAATGGACGCGGCAGTATTCATGTGGTCTATGGGTGAGGATGCACCTTTATCGTTCACAAGAGCATTCCGATCGCTTCGATTAGTGGGTGTTTCTGGTAGAGACATGGAGATGCTGGAACAATCACTGGATTTTGCTAGGGGGAAAGTTCCAGAGCTAGAGTGACTACTAATCTAATCTTTCTTGTTCACAACTTCCCCTTCATAGGGAACACCGCCTAACGCGCCTTTTCTTTTGCATATTCCTTCCCATTCCCATCTTTAATAACTGCGCGAATCAAGAATGAAGTTCTATCATCTGATATCTCCCCCAAACTTGCGGTGACTTGGATGACCTTGGGAATTCGTAATGGTCGGAGATATTGAACCTCGATGCCCCAGGTGGCAATCATATTCAATATCAGGTCGAGTATCCCGTGATTTATCTCAGGCGAGAATGTTCCAGGGACTTCTGTAGTTATCATTCCATGTTGCAGCCTGGAGTTGAGGACGCCGAGAACGCCCATGACATCGTCTAAAAGCGTTGCTTGAACACCGCCATGGAAAATGTCACCAAAGCCGCAGGCACCATCGCTCAAGGCGTAGAATACACTACATGTCTCAATAGGGAACCATGGCCTCTTCAATTCGGGGTTAAGAGTCGGCACAGATGAAGGACCGTGGAATACGACGAGGCGATGAGAGATGGTCGACGGTGAATTGAGTGTCTCGCTGAACAGCTTTCCGGTACTACCACGGCCATCTTGTTTATCTTCCAGTCGAGGAACAGCGACAGCGTCAAGATGGAGGAACTGATCGCGACACCAGGGGATGTTGAAGAAGTAATCAAGCTCTCCTGAGCGCCAGGCATAATTCTCAGGCCTGGCATCTTGAGTGTTAGGGCGACGGAGTCAATAAGGTAACAGCTGCTTGAATAAATACAAGATACCAGCCGACAGAGGGTGACGAAAGTAAGGGACACAGAGGCAAATGATTCACCGAGGTTCGTGGCAATCTGATGGAGTCAAAACAAGGCATCAATGTCGTAGCTCGTCTCCAGTGAAGCTGTTTAGTGTGATTAGCCCAGCTAAAAGGCTAAGCGTCCAGGTCTTGGTAGCTGAATTACCTAATTTGTTAATCCAGACTGCTAGCCCTATCACTACGGAGCAGATCTCTATGTATGACATTTTCAGCGCCACCAAGTCAACAAAGGTAAGGACTTTCTGTGTGTTGTAAGCATATAATGGAAGGAATTCCGAAGACTCCATCAGAACTAAATGATTTTTATTCTCTTTCACTCGTCAAGAGGGCGCAGCCAAAATCCGCATACCTTTCAACCCTCAGAGTCATGCACGACATCATTCTACGACAGAATTATTCCCTCGATCCCTTAGTAGCTTATCTCACAGCATGTTGGCAATCTTTAGGAACAACATTCTTGCTGAGATTTTTCGCGGCAACATATCCTCGATTACCCAAATCCGTGCCTGTTTTCTCCAAGACCGATAAGGTGCCATACGTCAACCAACTCTCCCAGCACCAAATAATTCTCATCTATGCTTTCACCCCGATCATCTTGCAACAGCTCTTGATGAGCCTCACCAGATTTGCAACGCTCAACTTTGGCTACGCATTTCTTCTCTACTTCTATACATATCAACTCAGTGCGCGACATCAAGGATATGCCTTCCAAAAGCTTGCTCTTCAGGTCGGTTATTTCGACGGTGATCAACATGAGAGAGAAAACTTCAACACGCCTGGTAAGACGTCTTGGAGGCTCATCCCGTCGCTAGCAAGGACAGCTATCGCAAAGGCTGGAGTACCATTTCTGTTAGCCTTCCAGCCAGACCAAAGCCCGATCGAAGCGCTAGGGGATATGGACTGGTGGGCGTGGGCTTTCTTGAACATCACTTTATACTCTGTCGCTTTAGATTTTTGGTATTACCTAGTCCACAGAGCAGCGCATGGAGTTCCCTTCTTGTGGAGGTTCCACCGAACGCATCATACTACCAAGCACCCCAACATACGCCTGACTGCATATGCAGATACAGAACAGGAAGTCTGGGACATGGTTGGAGCTCCATCTTGACTTACCCCACGTTGAGGGCTTTCGGCATACCAATCGACTTTTTCATGTTGTGGATATGCCTTCACTATATCGTTTACACAGAAGTTAGCGGCCATAGTGGACTCCGAATGCTGTGGCGTCCTCCCCTGACCTTTAGCCCGTCTTTGAGCTATTTCGATGCAGATATATCTATCGAGGATCATGATTACATCATAGGTACGGTTGGAGGGTTGCAAAGAACTATGGAAAACAGACAAGAGTATGGGATAGAGTATTTGGTACATCCGGTGAGAGGCTAGAGTCAACTGCGTTAAACATAGATTATGAGAATAGAATAGAGATGCCTTTTTTATTAAGGCTACCCTTTGAATTCAGTTTTTACATCATCGTCTTTAATTGTTATATGTAACCTACTGCTTCACTCCCATAACTCTCGCATTGTCAGTTAGCTGAAGGGAAAATTGCTATTCCACCCTGGCTTTCACAATCTGAATTGCAAGCCTCCCCTTGGTTTGATCCACTCCCAATTGCGCCACTCGTATTGTTATGTGTAGCCTCAACAGAAGCAAAAAGTCCTGTGTAGTGAATTTAGCTCTGGGCCATAGATCCTAACTACAAACAAATCGTGACTCGGCCTCAACAGCATAGTGAAACGCATTCGAAAGACTGAGGCTGTACAAATGAAATTCAATTCAATTTTATCATATGAAGGTATCTACTTCTTCAATGTGCCCGCAATCTGAGGCTTGAGATACTTCGCAATGTAGTCATCGTTCTTCCAGCCTGACCAATCAGCCTTCTTCAGTCCCCAAGAATCATCAAACTCCTGAATTCCTTGGCGAGTATAGTATCGACCAACAATAACCCAGATGAACCAGCTAGCCTTTATCTCAGGTAGATACTGGGATAAGCAGCTGACGTAAGTGTTGGCAGTATTGTAATCGGCACCGTTCATAGCTTGGCCAAACTCAGTCAGCATGACTGGGAATACCTCGGCAACATTGGGGTCGCTCTCATTCATGGCCTGGAATCCCTTGTTGTAAAGGTTGTAGCGAAGAGAAGAGCAGCTTGTTCCACTGTTCTCGTAGTTGTGAATCTCGAGAACGAGCTTATCCTTGCCGTAGCCGACAAAATCATTTCGGTTGAAGACTTCACCCCTTGGCTGGAGCTTCTCGCCGGAATAGAGAGGGGTAACGTAGGTGTCGTAGTTCATGCCGGAGATGACGATGATTGCCTGGGGATCGGCCTCGTGAACTGCATCCGCACCTTGGCGCATGTACTTGTAGAGATCACTCCAGTTGTATGACTTATCACGGAGCGCATTGTTGTTTGTAGGTTCACGGGGCTCGTTGCGCAGAGACTGGGTGATCTTGGCGGGCCATTTCTTGCTCTGTTTATGATCAGTATTGAAACCTCCAGTACAGGTAATGGTGAAAGGACATACGTGAGCTGCCATGTACTTGCCACCTCGAACCCAGTTGTCAACATTAAACTGTGTATCTCCCCACCAGGTATTACCATCTGTACCACCGCAGCACCATTTAGCTTCAGAGATGTGGTTGTCAAGGTCAATGTAGATCTGTTGACGAAGACACTCAGCAGCAATGGCATCGTAGACCTAATAAATTGTTAGCATTATCTGTATTGGAAGAGCGTCAATAAAACCTACCTCAAGACGAGTTGTCTGGGCGGTGAAAGAAGGGTTGTTCTTCAACACTTTCTGAAGAATGATTGTACCATTTTCCTTTCCGAGACCTTCTTCGAATGCAGTCTTGAGATCAATATCTTTACCGTTGTTCGCATAGATCTGATCAACAAGCTCAGTTGCGAAGGTGAGGCGAATAGCGTTCATGCCAATGCTCTTAATATCGGAGAGTATACCCTTGATGGATTGGTACTGCAGACCTTCAGGCACCATGACTTCGCCGTGGCCGGGCCAATTAGCTCCAGCGAGGCTGATCTTATCACCATTGGCGTTGACGATCCAGCGACCCTGGGTTTTGAAAGGTCCGTTGGGCCATGCTGCTACAGCATTGCCGATGAGGCAGCTGAGTGCCAGGAGAGGGCTGACGAATAGCTTCATGGTGGAGAAAGATGACGAAGCTAGGAGTTGGATCCTGATTCGAAGGAACGAACTTGCATGAGAATCTCTGGGACCTTATACTTTTTCAATACGACACCAAATTAAACTCAAAAAGACCGACGCTCCGGAGCGGACCGAGCGTCTTGGCAGTGTTCATCTCGAATTAGACGCGCAGCAACACCTGACGTATGTCCTCCTGAACTAATGGTACGAGCAGCAGGGGTCGCAACCACCGAAAAGCTGGGGAAGACAGATATTCCCCCAATCCAGGGAAGCAAGCTGTCGATCTTGACGCTATTCAGATGCCTGTTTCCCCCGCATAATAAACATCACAGCGTCGATGCGACTCCAGAGTGCCCTGTGCGCTCCGGCTCCGGTATCCCCGACCCCGCAAATTCCTGGTTAGAGATGCGGGGTGACTATCACGAGTCTGAGTAGCGTGAGGGATCCTCGGCATTGGAAGCGCTAGAATAGGAAATCTTGGGCTTCGGAGCATTTGGTAGCGAGGACAGGATGGTGAGAGGTGCGGATGAATATTCGGAGACCCCCCCTTAAAAAGGCAAATAGCCAGGATCATATGAATGAAAAGGTAGAATGAACCGTTTAAGAATGTCAACCGATTAGGCCGCTTAACAACAACTTGATAGCAATTTTTTCATGCCAATTCTATCCTCTGCTTTACACGAATATTTTTTTCAGCTTTAAGAAGTGTTCAACTACATCAACGCCCTACAGCTAGAGTGGACATGTGATGTCATTTCAAACAGACGTCTTCAGGGTAGGTGGCTAAGATCCATCATCAACGGCACGACCTCGTGGAGTCGTACGTGCTGAGAATTTCACGTAATAAGGCGGCTCAAGGTTAAATGTCTCTTAGACATACAAGCCTTGTCATTTCCAGAGTCATAATTCCCTTTCAGGCATTGTGAGAAGCATCGGTGTCTACGTCATCTAAGCCGTCGTATCTTCGGGCTTCTGTCCCCAAACAACCTTTTGAGCAAAATATCCATGATGTTTTCCGGACCGAATCTCTCTCCGGAACTGGGCGACATAAACCAAGATCTCCTCTCTCGTCCATCCAAGTGTATGGGCCATAAACAGAATGAAGCCCTCGCTATCCGTCTCAAGACCATACTTAGAGTAAGCGCCCATGCGCTTCTCGACAGGATCTTGGGGCCAAGTGCCGACAGGGTTCTGTTACGTCTGTTAGCACCGTATCTTAAGAGGGCATGGAGATAACTAACTCTGAAGTCGAACTCTTGAATGTTGATAAAGCCGGCCTTCTCCATCGCCTTGCGCTGAGTACCGTCCTCAACGACACTGAAGCTTGTACCGATTTTCTTACCGCCCTCCTTAAAGAACTCGCCCCAGTGACCCATGGCAGAGTTGGGAGCGACAGTGCCATCATCGCTGCTGACGTTACATGAAGCTTCGTGGCTTTCAATCCAGGCGCCGGGCTTACAGACTCTGTAGGCTTCGGAGAAGAATGCGTCCCAGTCTCTCACGCTGCCCATCAACCATCTCACGTGGATGTAATCGGCGAAGTCAGACCTGAAAGTCCAGTCACGAGTACAGTCCTCGATCTCACTGCACAGGGGTTAGCCTAGTTCGGGGAGCTGGAGATAACACGTACAATTGCACATTTGGCGGAACCCAAGAGGGCTGGATGGGAGAGAGGTCGGTTCCAATGACCTCGGCACCTGGATACTGGTCGGCGAAATCGCTAGAGACGCAGTCAGCTTCGTGAACTGAAGCGAGGGTTTGACTTACATGGCCCAGATACCGGTACCGGTACCGATATCGATAACTTGCTGTCGAACGTGTCAGCATTGGGTGGGAGATGAGCACGTGAGCAACGTACATGAAGCTTCTCTTCTTTTAGGGGAGCCAGGTGAAGTTTATCTCCAAGACCAAGGGTGAGAATATGATGGCTGATGACTTGTTAGATATTTAGCGATCAGGCTACCCAACTGACTCACGTGAGATCCATCAGATCATTTTGCTGTTCGTCATTGGAGGCCCTTCAAAATGTCAGAAAGGTGCAGAGAGTTAATCGATGTAATGTCAATGTACCAGTATTGAGCATTGCCCTGCTCGCTGTGATAGGTGCGACCGTGGATGGTTCTGTATTCGAGGATACTAGAAGTGATGGAGGCAGTGGATGAGGCGTTATCCGGGTCGAGGGTTGAGTCAGCATCGGTGTTGTCATCATCCTCAGCCTCAGCCTCAGCCTGTGCTTGTTCCTGCAGGATCCAATAAGCATCGCAATCACATCTCGTTAACTTATGCTACGCACCTCGTTGACCTGTGCCCAATGCTGCGGGTCAAGGATAGGACCCGACGTGGCAGCGGGTGGAGAGGGTGACTTGCTAGCGGGAGGAGACCTCGATTTGCTAGCGCGTGGAGAGCGCGACTTTGACTTTGTACGTGCAGCAGCGTCAGCTGAGGCTCGGCGCGCTGGCTCAGGCGTTTCAGGCATTATCACGTCCAGAAAGGCAGAGAGATCTGCAGTTGAAGTATTATGGAGTAATGAAAGCGGAAAGAAAAGGACATGAGGGATTAAAGATAGGAAGGAATAGAGGGATTGATTCGTTTGGCAGGGTGGTACGGACTAAATACAGCCCCGGGAACACCCATGTGAGTGTAACTCTCACGATTGGCCTGTCAAGTTCTGAGAGCTTCCTTAATGGGATGATCCCTCGGGTCTAGACTCATGGCACTGAAGCATAAAGCCACGAAGCTGAATGGAGATGAAGTCAATCAAAGGAGTTTTTAGTTGCATTCGAATCACTGTCGATATTGCTTATGAGCAATAGTTCTTCTAATAGTTTAATAGCTGACTTACTGGAATGCAATATGTAGCTTATTGTTTCAAGAATCTGTGCCTGGTAGCTTGCAACAGTGGGGCTCTTGGCTTCGGACAGCACCCAGATCAGGCTAATGGCCATTTCTTAGCAGGCTAGGCATCGGAAGAACTGGAAAAGATATCTTCCGTTGCCAACTAAACATTGTTCAAAACTCATATGATTGTTACGAAAATCAACTGATCATGTGCACAACTCCTCCACCCGCGCATCTACCGAGCCTACATGCTCCGGATCATTAATATCACCCACATGTAACCCCATCGCCATACCCCGCGCCATGTGAACAAGCATATGGCAATGCAACGCCCATATTCCCGGGTTATCAGCCACCAATGCCAACACGACATGACCGCGCCGTGGTACACTAACGGTATCTTTGCGTACCGGAAACTCGAGATCCAAGCCATTTGGTGGCGCCTCGTCTGTGTACGGATTATAACTGCCCCAGCTCCCGCGACCTGGATTTCTGTATGATGATAGAACGTAGAACGAATGTCCATGAAGATGAAATGGATGCGCGCCATCATCTAAATTGTTGATGATGATGTCGACTCTTTTGGGCTTATTGTGTGATATTCCGACGTATGGGACGAATTGGTTCTCGTCCCATGAAGTTCGGTTTTGAGCCAGTAGTGGTGGAGTTTGTGGCGTCCAGGATGTATGGTTGATGAATCCGACTGGTGCATAGTCCATGTGCGCCAGCTTCTCAACCTTAGCGTAAAGTAGGATAGTCTGTTCTGCCTTTGCCGGGAGGTCCAATACCTTGGTTGCGGCTTTGAGATTCTGCAAGTCAAGGACCTGGATCTCGTCTTGTTCCAAAGGCTGAGGAACAGGCTCATTGGATGATCCCTTTGTGCCTGTGCTGAACATTGGGAAGCTTTGGGTTGGACTCAGTGCTGGGTTGGGATAGCCAAAGTTTCTGCCAAGCTGGTTAGTCTTCCATATCTACCAATAGTGGAACAGATGGTAACGCACTCGTCATCCATATAAACGGTAAGCCAAAGGTCTCTCGCGTGGTTCCCCTTCCACTCAACGTCGAGGTCAACTCTCTCACCAGGATAGATAATACCGACTGTTTCCGTAGCTTCAGCTTTAACAGCGAAGCCTCCGTCCACGCGAACTGCTCGAATGACTGCTCCACCAAATCTTAAGGAAAGGCCTGCGACAGAGCCTGTGTTGACAACTCTGAGTCTAGCCTTCTTCCGATCAGGCATCATGAGGGGCTTGAGGTCACCAAACTGGACCTGGGAGCAGGCAACTGGCCTCGCAGGAACAGCCATAGAGCAGTTAAAGCGTCCCTGACCATTGATCAACAACGAATCTGGGACGGGTTCATTCCCTCGACTGCTCGCATCAGCATACCAGCCTAGCACTTCCGTTTGGTTCCGGTGAAACCAATCACCGACCATGAGCAGGTACTCTTCTGGTAGAACATCAACCTCATCTGGAGAATGAACGACGAGACCTCCCCATAGCCCATCAGCACGCTGAACATCGGAATGGGAATGCCACCAGAAGGTCCCATGTTCCTCAGTGCCAATGGTGAAGTCGTAAGTGAAACTTCTACCGGGAGCGATAGGACATTGTGTAAACCCAACAGCACCGTCCATAATATTTTGGTCTTTCATGCGCAGGCCGTGCCAATGAAGAGATACACCTTCATCTTGAACGCCATTGTGAACATGAATCACAAGTCGGTCGCCAGACCGGGCCTCGATGAGGGGTCCTGAAAACTCATCTGCGAAAGTCAGTAACAGTATGCACCATGCTTAACGAAGACCTTACTGTTGACAAGATATACTCGCTTCTCTACCCCATCAGGCGATCTGATTCCTGTTGTGATAGTCCAGTTGAATGCGAGAGTTGTTGGTGGACGTGATGCATGATCCTCAGGATGGAGTCGGTACCCAAGATGGCTGGTAGCATCATCACTTGGTGGGCTGCTTGCCGGGCCATACAATGTCACCACGACCCCGACTGCTGATAGTAGTGCGACCACGATAAGAGCTGCTATCCATCTCCAACCGCACGTGCGACATATCGAAGGCGGGGTTCGATCGTCTCGGACCTTGACCTCCTCTCTCAGTTCAAACTCCTCAAGCAAAGCATCAGCTTCTTCATCGTGAGCGACCATTTTGACTGCACCTCTCAACCCAAGCTACCAAAAGCGCATGATCGAAGCTCTTTTGTGATGGAAGCGAGGCAGTTTCAAGTCCCATTTCCGTGCCGTTCATCCGCATCCCGATAAGAAATGCCCGAGCGCTTGTGATCCCAAATCTCACAAAAGATCCCCCACGAGATCAATCCCCGCACGCTAATTGGCTCGCCACCCGACAGTAGCATCGGTCAGCGAATTAGTTAGTATTAAAACAAGACCTCCCAACTTAGGAAAGATATTCAACGTTGCAATTTACATCCGATGCATGATCATCTTCTTCTTGCTAATCAGATGGATATGATTTGAAACGTGTGAGTTGGAAAATCTTGTGATCATCGCTTTTGTAGCCAGATCTTGCAGTGCAACGCTGCTCCACCGTCGACGAGGGTTTTTTTCGATTCTGCTTTTTCGTACGATTATTTCCGATAAGAACGAGGGACGTATAAGTTGCCAAGATGTGGCAGTGTCTTGAGTCTTGGCTCCTCTGGTTTTACCAGCTGGTTAAGGATTGGCCTTGGTTATCAGATATGATTTTCTCTCCGAGACTCCGTTGGGCCCTCACGGCTCTGTTAGCGGCTTCAAAAACGGCCAGGACTGAGAGTCTGGCTGATATCGACCATGTCATCTTGTTTATGCAAGGTAACATCCCTTAATGAGTCTCTTATACCAGTTTACTAATCTGTCATAGAGAACCGTGCTTTTGATCACTACTTCGGTACTATGCCCGGAGTTCGTGGCTTTGCTGACCCAAATGTTCAGTACAACAACGGCATCCCTGTCTGGAAACAGCAAGTTACTTCTCAACAGAGCAAAGACACTGATTACATCACACCTTGGTACATCAACTACCTAGGTGGGACATGGCCTGAAGCTACTCAGTGCATGAGTGCTGGGTCCAACGGCTGGGATGCCAACCAAGCTGCTTGGAACCATGGCGCCAACAACCAGTGGGCAGTCAAGAATACTCCCTACAGTATTGGTTACTACAAGCGCGATGATCTTCCTGTTCACTTTGCTCTTGCTGAGGAGTGGACTGTTGGTGATATGTACCAAGAGTCCGTCATCGCTTCGACCAACCCCAACCGTGTCATGTGGATCAGTGGATCCATCAACGTCCCTGGTTCACCTCAGACCAAGGATGAAGGTGGATACCCTTACATCGATAACAACGAGACACCTGGCTGTGACAAGAACGGTATCAACTGTTACCCTCTTAAGTGGTCAACTGCTGCTGAGAAGTATGAGGCTGCTGGTGTCTCATGGAGTGTCTTCCAGGATGCAGACAACTTTGATGACAACCCTTATGCTTGGTTTGAACAGTTCCAAGATTCCAAGAAGGGATCTAACTTGAATAACAAAGGTATGAAGGGACAGTCACTGGATGCTTTCTACGCTCAGGCCGCAGCTGGAACTCTCCCTGAGGTCTCATATATCGTTGGTCCCATGCAGCTCTCAGAACATCCTCCTTACTCCCCACACGATGGCTCTTGGCTTCAGCGAAAGGTTGCCGAGGCTGTCATCAACTCCCCCAAGTACTCCAAGTCTGTCCTGATCATCTCATATGATGAGACGGGTGGCTGGGCCGATCACGTCAGCCCTTACACTTCTCCCGATGGTACTGCTGGTGAGTGGATTGATGATCCTTATGGTGCAGCCGGCCGCACTGCCACTGGCCCAGGCTTCCGTGTGCCCTTCTACATCATCTCCCCATTCACTCGCAAGGGCGGTGTTTACACTGAGCACTGCGATCACACTTCCCAGGTCTCTTTCATCGAAAAGTGGCAGGCTGCGAAGGGTCGTGATGTCACCACTGATGAGATGGTTCCCTGGCGTCGCGAGAACATGGCTGATCTCGTCAACGCTTTTGACTTCAAGAACCCTGACTACAGCATCCCCAATCTCCCTGAAGCTCCTCAACCTCATACCAACAGCAAGGGTGTTTATGATGGTTCATCCTACTGTTCTTCTCAGTATGGTAACGGTCGACCTCCTGTTCCATACACTGGTGAGGGTGCCAACAATGACACCGCAAGTCTTGCCGAGGCCGGTTTCAAGCCTGTTCGCGGACTGCTCACCGAGGGTCGCACACTTGTTCTTGAGTCTTCCGGCCAGGCTGTCAGCGCTGCACCATATGGTAACAAGGTGTCACTGAGCAAGGCTTCAAAGAACCATGATAACATCCAACACGGATGGGTTCTCCACGCCGTGGATATCGGCGGTGATCAGTTCACTATCAGCTCTGCCAACAACGGCCAGTACATCTGCAAGAACCTCAAGCTCTGCAAGGACTCCGGTTCTGCTACGGTGTTTGTTGTGGACTTCAAGCCAAGCAAGGGTCACTCTTTTAAGGATCAGAAGTCTGGGGAGTATCTGGCGAGTGGCAGAAAGGAGAAGCTAGGTTGGCAGAAGAACGAGACTTTTTGGAAGGTTTTCAGTGTCACTTACTGATCCAGAGGAGCTCAGGGATACATAGCATGTAATTAGGGCGTGAAATAATCAAATGACCGCAGTGGCCAAAAGATCAAATTATATTTGCTGTAAAGCTACCTATATCTTCAAGTGCGCAGAGAAATTCACTAGATACGTGGTGGTATGTACCTGACGACCGCAGCAGTAACATAGGCTGTTTCGTAGGGAACTGCCATCTACAAATGGTGTGTCAAATACCTGATCCTGATGACCATGGCTACTGACCCTGGGTAAGCTTTGCCAGCCGCCCCTTTTCCTCCCGCTTGATGCGGCATGGAGCGCATTCAACGGTACCCTTTTCAGTATCCTTATCCTTGAATATGCCAATCGAGCATTTTGCATCCTTTCCGTGCCCATTAACCTCGCGGCACCTGTCTAGGAAGGTTCGGTGTGAAGTTTCTGTAGTGCATGAAATGCATTGGATAGATGTGCGAACAAGACGACACATGGTTGTATCAAGTCTCGCCGGCTGTAAGCAATAATAAGAAATGCAGTACGAGCTTGAAGCTTGGAATGCTGGGTAGATGTGTAGAAAGTTTGTTGAAGTTGGAAAGTAGAAAGATGTCCCTATGCTCGCCGCTTGAGTGGGAATTTATAGTCCGCCATTATCGTGTCACTAGTGATTGAATGCGTGGCCAGTAATAAATGCAGTGATACACACAGTATAGCATCCCTTTTAGCAGAAAGTGAAGTTTGTAAGTGAATGTGACTTTGTTTCTAGCAATGCTTCGGACAAGTCTACTCAATCCATAGATCTTCGTCATCCACCAATAGTATATCCAGCAGTTTCCGCTCTTCTGCAAGATCTCTGGTCTTATTCAAACACTTGTTGCATTCCCCTTCTCCAATTTGCTTATGGGCAGGCATGATTCTACCTGATCCGCATTGTCCCCATTCAGACTCTTTCTTGACGGTTCTGCACAAGACTATGTCGAATTTGACTGAGTATTTATCTCCACAGGTTTTGCAAAAAATTGATATCAAAGTTTGGGAACACATTTTGTACAGAACAGCCTTCCTTTCTGATACCTTTGTAGATCTCGGTGCGAGATTTGAAGATGTATAGGGTCCAGGGCCGATGATTGGTAGTAGATACTGGTGAAATTCAAGAAATTGAACTATACTGATGATGGTCAATCGGACGAAGTTGACTCTTTATATACTTCTTTCCCATTGAATCTAGCAGTGATGTGGTGTACACCAGTTGCGTGCAGTGATGAACTCATCAGAAAAAGCCTGCGTTCACGCTTAATCCTTAGCCTAACCTTTTCACGAATCATACTCAGGCATCAGATGGTGTTCACATTACTAATTCTGCTTTAGACACGACCACGGTTCTGAAACCTAGGCCGATTGGGCCTGGTATCTCGTTCACTGTATTTTCAAGCCTATCCTCCCAATCTATGTTGATTCTACCTACTCTTCGAGAATGGTTTCGAGGGCTGCCTTTCTTTCCTCTTCTTCACGTTTCTCTCGACACTCGTTGCACTCTCCTCTTTCCTCCTCTAGTTCTATTTGCATGACTCCGGCGTCGCATTCTCCCCACTCAGCCATTTCCGGTAGGTAATCACAAGTGTCAGTGGTTGAACTAGTCTTGTACACATGCTGGCAGGTCGTGCAGAGAGTCGACAAGGTGTACATATAACACATCTTTGAAATCGCTGTGTTGATTGTTGTTAGGAAGGTCTGTAAAAGGTTAGATATTTTGGTTCGTCTGGGATAGAAGATTCCCACAATCCGCCAGGACATGAGAATATATAGTGTGAACTGAAGCTGTGATTCAATGCCGAGTCGCCTGATTGATAGCCGGATATGCAGGTCGAAAAGAGGCTCTTTGCTCCTCTGTATATTGATGAGCTCCGGTATTCTCACTCACTTATTCACAAGAGGGATTAGCAGCAAGTGAGACGAGGCGCATTGAGAGATGTATTATGTACTGATCCAGAGCTACTATAGTAGCCATAAATCGGATGGAATTATGTAAAATATGTAATATTTTCAGAAATGAATGATGCCGCCCCGATCATGAATATCCTCTATTACTGCAGGGAAAAGTCGTCGAAGATGAAGTCGGGGAAACCACTTGCGTCCGTGCACTCAACAGTGACGGACATGGATTCAGCCGAATCAGCCGCTGTGAAACTGTAATCAAACGATTGATACTGATACGCAGTGATCTGGCCGTCGAGCTCAAGCGTTTGTGACACTGATCCAAAGACAATGTTGAAAGAGCAAGTGCTGGGCACGTACGCAGATCCGGCTGACCAGTTGAACTGGAGAGTATACGACCCGCCTGCGTTCAGGGAGCTAGCCAGTGGCTTGGTGAGCGTGGCAGACTTCTTTGTCGATCCAAGTTGCACGTATCTGGCCGAGTTAGGATATTGTTATGCACAAATCAAAGTTTAGAAACTTACAGGAAATTGTCGCCCGAATTAGGTGAAGGGCCGTCAGCCGTGCTTCCGGCTCTGATTCTCATCCCATTGGTGCCAAACCACGCATATGTGCTATCCTCAGTGGCTTGGATCTCAAAGCTAGGATTCTCAATGAGCGCCCCTGTCTCGGGATATGCCTCGCAGCCGCCAACTCTGATCAGTGCCGTATCATCCACATAGACTGATCCTATCTCTAGTTGATTGCCATCACAGACAAAGATAATTTGAAGGTAAATGCTACCGGCTGGCATTGTGAAGCGAACTGAGTAGAGAGTGTAGCCAGTCGACGAAGTTGCTCCGAATTTCACTTCGGCAGCGGAGAATCCAACCTGATCACTATAGCCACCGTTGATGTAGCACCGGCCGCTATCTGGTAGGGTTTTAGGTTTCCAGAAGAAGTGGTAATCATAGAGCTCGCCGGCTACGAGATTTGAGGAGTCGATGGTTTGCTCGAGAAAGGTGCCATCGGCGTTAGTTCCGCTGGGAAGAAGTCTATTGATTGTTAGTTTCAACTTTCCTCAGCCTGGGAATGTACGAGAACATGAAAACTTACGCCTCCCGCTCTCCAGTTCGGGCGTTAGACACATCTTGCACAAATTCTCCCCTGTTGTAGAAGACCCATGCTTGGTCCTCGTCAATAGCTTCAAACCCAGGTACTTGGACAACATTCACAGGGCAGTGAGGAGCCTCTGGCTGCGCAGGCACGAGGAGCGTAGACTTGGGGGGAGCATTGGGGTCGACGGGAGTATCATCGCAGGATGAATCTAGAACCGAGGTGTCATCGATATTAACTGTAGCTGTGTACCCGTTGCCTACACCAGGACAGGAAACGCCAATCTCGATAGCTGGGTCCAAGTTATCCTGTGCAATGAAGCTCGAGGTGTACTGATGGTACTCAGAGTCAGAGGGAAGCGGCACCTGCTTCAGTGTCGTGTAGTAGTCGAAGGTAGCAAACAGGAAGCATTGTGTGCTGACAGACGGCGGGTTTTCGACGGCATACCAGAAGCTAATGGAATATTCATTGCCTGGAGTTATATGAATACGTTGTTCCATGCGACGTTCCTGTCCATCGGGGACAGGGAGAACTCTTTTTCAGATTAGCTTGCATTTCGAACAAAGTGAGAATGACAACGTACCCTAGGTAATCGCCAGTTCGAGCTTGGTCTGGATTGTATTCAACATCGCCACCGTCCCAGTAGAATCCCCAGACGCTTCCCTGATCCGAAGCCTCAAAGCCAGGCTGTCTGAGCAGGTTGGTGGGCTCAACGCAGGCTGAGGTCGTAGTGGTAGGCTCTGATGAAGTTGTTGTGGTATCCGCGGTGGTGGTAGGATTGGCAGTTGTCGTAGTATCTGCAGATGTAGTGGATTCATCAGACGTGGTAGCTTTGGTAGAGGTCACGTCAGTGGAGGCCGAGGTTTCAGCGGTGGTAGTCGGGATGCCTGATGTCGTGGAGTCGACGGGTGCTGATGTCTCAGTAGACACGGTCGAAGCACCAGAGGTCGTGGATTCGGCAGAGGTCACGGCATCGCTTAACGTGGTAGGGCTGCCAGACGTGCTGAGGTCCACAGAAATTGAATGGCTGCTGGAGGTCTCGATGGTAGAGACATCTGAAGTTGTCGGGATGCTTGACGAAACGGTAGTTTCACTGCTAGATACAGATTGAGCCTCAGATGTCGTAGGGTTGGTAGCAGTTATTTCATCAGACGAAGATGCGTGATCTGTTGATGTTGTAGCGATGATACCACTTCCTGAGGTAGAGGTCGAAACAATCGGCGCCGAGGTTGGGGTTTCGGAGCCGGACTGACTCAGTGAAGTCCTAGTCGATGGGCGACACAGACCTGCGTTGACCCCCAGGAGGTTTACTGCTGCATAAGCGACTCCGATAGCCTTGAGCGACACCATTTTAAACGAGTGACTATTAAACGAACGACTATCTCACAACCGAGTGAAAAGAAGGATGGAGCATGGAAACTTGACTCAACAAGGGAGCAGCCCTGTAACATATAACGCGGAGAGAAAATCGCGTATAAAACGCCAAATCGCACCACTTTGGTTTACAGTCGAGTTATTCCCAAATTGTAAGGGTGAGTCTAAATCGGTCGTTAAGCGCTGACTTCCGACCAGCTGAATTGCAATTAGTGAGCTCGTGAAGGATCAATAGTTTATTTGACCTTATCTCGTGTAGAACTGAGATTGGCGGGGATACGCAGTGTGGATCGGGAGTAGCTGTATCGAGCCGTTGGGGGCGTTTAGCTGTTGTGCCTTACATATTTAAAATTGTTACCCCCTGAACGTTTGGCCTAGCGTTCTTCTTGTTATTCGACACTATCGATTTTGTCATAAACTATTGGCTTCATGCTAAACCTCAATGGTTATCAGCCTAAAGAATTCCGTTTGCAAATCCCCTTAAGCCCGGTGATGCCGGCGAATCTTGCGCCAAATACCATAATCGGCAATTCGGTTGTGAGAGTGGCTTAACGGATTTATCAGCCATCACGTCACTGAAGCCTGCTAGTGTCTCCTGGCTTGAGATGCATCTACGGCGGTGAGATCGTGGTTTGTGGTGTAATACGTAGGGTTTTGCAGTCACAGACTGTTCTGTACTCTGTTCCTGGGATTTAACTTAATCAATAATGTCATTTTCTTGATTCTTAATTGCAGCTACCATACACTGTATTCTGCACCATATCGTGGATGTAGGCCGCTGGGATCACGATCTTGAGGTCTCTTTTTCGCCACGAAGTCAGTAAGGGCTTCACTATACAACCTTCGCATACTGGAGAGGCCACTGGACTTTCACGCCCAAGTCCTTGGCGGCTGTCAGGACAAAACCCGCATCTCGCAAGAACTGCCTCCCAATCATGACCAAGTCCGCCTGAGGCTGCTCGTACTTTTCTTTCCCCGAGTTTCCGTCCGTTCCATTCGTCTCTCGCTCCATCTTATACCCAGTATTGCCTTGCACAACACTCTCAGCCATGGCAGGGTTGTTGATGAAACCTACTGCTGCGATCAGCAGGTCAATACCATCAGCCTTAATCGCCTGTCGAATCTGGTATGCGAGATCGATTTGATAATAGGGACTAATATTGATCTTTTGATCAGTATGGTTGCCACCAGATGATACGTCAAGAATGTCAACGCCAGCTTCTGGAAGAAGTTTAGCAAGCCGGATGGAGTCTTCCAACGTCCAGCACTCTTGACCGCTCCACTCCATCCACTCGATGGCGGAAATGCGCAACGAGAGAACAACAGTCTCCGGTATAGCATTGCGGACAGCTTCAAGAACACGGAAAAGAAATCTTGTTCTGTTATCAAAAGAGCCACCATATTCGTCCGTTCGATGGTTTGTGAGAGGGGAGAGGAAGGCGTTAATCAAATATCCGTGAGCGCCGTGGAGTTCGATGAAATCTTCAACAGTTAGATTTAATTCGATGATTGGACACACTATGCTTACCAACGCCGGCTTCAACAGCTCTTCTAGCGGCACTAGCAAACTGCTCAACAGCAAGATCAATCTGCTCCCGGCCCATCTCTTTCGGCATGGGATATCCCGGGCCATGGCGATTTGCACTCGGAGCCCAGACATCATTCGGCCAGCCACCTTGTTCCTCACTTGCAAGTGGGAAGTGCACCATTGGGTCGCCCTTGGCAAGCCACAGCGGGAGCATAGAACCTTTCGGACCTGAATGGCAGAGCTGAATGCCCGCCTTCTGTCCTTGAGCATGGATGTAGTCGACCACCCGCTTCAAAGGTGCAATCTGGCTATCCTTCCAAAGGCCTGAATCTCCAGTCGAGACGCGAGCATTAGGAGCTACAGCTGTGGCTTCGACAATGACAAGGCCAGCACCTTTGGTGGCGAAGGACCCGTAATGGACGAGATGAAAGTCAGTCAGGTGTCCACCCTTGGCGCTGAACATGCCCATGGGAGAGACAGCGATGCGATTTTGGAGGGTAAGGCCGCGGATTTCAAGAGGGGAGAAGAGCGTTGATTTGACCTCACTTTCGGTAAGCGGTGTGCCAGGAATGGGCGCAATGCTTGGGTATAATGGGATAGTCTTTTGAAACGACATTGTTAAGGCGAGTAGTATAACTGGGATGGGTTCTTGAGTGTCGTGTTTTTTGGTTTGAGAAGCTTGTGATAGTGATGTAGATAGACTATCATCTCTCATGGCGGATTAGGCCATATTTATACCTGGAAGCCATCGCATAAAACCCCCTTTCGGACTTCTTTTGTCCGAATAGGACTTCAATGATATTACCAATCACCTCTCAATCGTGAATGTTGTTACAGAGGAATTCCTTGAAGTATCAAGTACTTGAGGCTCGGCTTGACATTCTGGGACTAGTGCATTGAATTGAACGAGCTGGCCAATGGGTGCAGGCATTGAGCTCCACAACAGCACAGATAACCCCATTAGTAATACTCGTCGTGCAGTCATGTTGCAATCCTTCACCCCTCGAGCCTTGGAACGAACTGATTCACTCCCTTTACTCAGATCCTCAAGTCGTCTCTAACCATGAAGAACCAGGTGCCCCGAAAGAAAAGATATGCCACAAAGGGGAAGACCGGGTGTATCACCTGTCGGTCAGTCATGGTCCTTGCAAGAGCAGCCAATAACTGACTGTGATAGGATCCGCCGGGTGAAATGTGATGAAGAAAAGCCAAGTTGTCATCGGTGCGCCTCTACTGGCCGCAAGTGCGATGGGTATGACCTCTCTACCCTGGCCACGAGCGGTAGAGTCCAGCTTCAACCAATAGTTTCTGGAGGCTGTGATCCCGAAAGTCAAGCCATCTACCAATTCCGAACCAGAATCGCAACACTCATCGCCTCTTCTTTCGACGCTGACTTCTGGACATACGATGTATTACACAAGTCAGATACATACACGCCCGTCCGACACGCCTTAGCAGCACTTGCGTCAGCGTACCAGAAGTCTATCCTCCTAGGCATAAAGTCTACAAGCTGCGATATGTTTATCTTTTCCCAGTATCAAAAGGCTATGAGATCTCTCTCCATCTGCTTTAAGGAGGCCAAAGCGCTCTCTACATCTGCAAAGCTGGCTGCCTTGGTTGCAAACTTCCTGTTCACGTACCTTTGCTCTCTTCAAGGTCTTCGCCAAGAAGCTCTCATCCATCTGAGAAATGGCCTGGCGCTCATTCACGAATGGGGAGACCTGAGAGGCCGTGGACAGCATATGATGACGGATATACTAGGTCTGTACATGAGGTTGGATACACAAACGCGAGTCATCTCAACAACCGATAGTATGTCCCTTTGCTGGGAAGGTCGCTCCCAACAAGGAACTCTGGATGGTATATCTGATACCCCCTCTGTATGCTCATTATTACGCCAGCTCGATGCGATACACGGCCAATTACTTCAAACTTCAACTAGCCAAGCCTCGTTGATGTGCACCCAGCAATTCCTGAAGCTTTGGGACTGGCGGTTTGAGAACCTAGGCGTTGCTTCTCCAGAAGAGGAGAAGCATGTGACCGCCCTTAAGATGCGACGGATGATGGTCAAAGTTACTGTGAATCTGGCAAAGGGCGCAGATGGTGGTGCAAAAGGCATTACTGATACAGATTGCAAGACGATTATTGACCTGGCCCTCCAGCTAATCCACGACCTTGGTCTTCGACCTACCCAGGCTGGGTTTTATCTGGCAAACGGCCTCGTGGAAGCACTCTACTTTGTCGCTGTCACGAGCGAGGACTGGGATTTACGACAACAGGCTATACATATCTTGCGACAACATCGGTTCACTGATGGAGTTTGGGCTAGTAATGCTGCTGCGGATTTAGCTGAGGGCCGGTTACAGAGCGATATCTACGGCTATCGGCAGCAGCTTGAGGCATAACTGTGTCGAAAAGATTAATTTACTATTCCATCATGATTAACAGTGAATTTCTCTTTTTCCTTCTTTATGTGAATCTATGCTCGCTTGAAAATCGTGATGCCTTGCTGCTCAGGGTACCCAAGGAAGAGTCTCAGCTTCGGCAGAATATCCGAAAATGCGGTGAGCTTTTCCAGATCCAACCCCTTTCCATTCTCTCCATTAATCTTGAAGGGTCTCATACTGAGCTTGTTCTGTTCAATATCCTCCAGCGAAAATTGCAGTGGCAGGATACAAGCAACTTGGGGCGTCTTCAGGTTCTTGCCAATCATTCCAGCGATCTGATCCAGCCAACCTGGCACCGCAGGATCAGCAAACGACATGACAATGCAGCCACCGGCCTGGACCAAAGGATCGCATTTGCCTGCATTGGGTTTTGGAAGCCATAGTTCGGTCTTGATTTGTGATAATGCAGGTTTGGTCTGCTGATCCAGAGACTTCCAGATTGCGAAACCCTGGTCGTCTACTTGGTGAGAGTCGACGGCAAACATGTAACAATTATTGTATTTTCGTTGGGCGTCAGGATGTTGATTCAAGTCGATTTTGATGGATGTGCATGAAGTGATGGGAGAAACTTCGACGTCTTGGTCTTCTGATTGGCTGGTGGTGTTCTTCTTTTCGGTATCATCTGCCGCATCATTGTCGCTGTCAATTCTTTGGAGAGAGTTCAATTGCCTGCGCACAGTGGCCTCGTCACCGTGAAGAATGGCTACTGCCAAGAGCACTTGCACGCCGAGCAGAAAGGTCAGACCAGATGCGCTCCAGACGTAGGGTGAGCCTTTGACTGACGCCTCAACCCATTGCACGGTGGCACGAACATAATCGTCCATCATAAAGTTTGCAGAATAAATATTAAGGAGATGGCATTTTGCTTTAGTGGGCGAACATTGATTTAAGATTTTGAGCGGACGGTTTGCCAAGCAATTTAATGAGGCGCAATGATTTCCACGTGCGAATTGTGATAGAATGATTGGCGAACAAGGCGATGCCAAGCGATTGTTGCAGGTAAGGTTTTATGCACCAGATCAGAAGTGAAAATTATTCTACAACAGCATATGGAGTATGCACAGTCTTTTCCAACAAGGTCACGAGACTTGATGATACCGTCGTGAAAATCACGGTCTTGCAAACGAATACGGTTAACTATGAAGTTTCCCACGGTAGGCACGGAAGATTTGCGTGACCCCCAATTTGAAGTTTTTTCACGAATGAATTAGTTTAAAGAGTGATTTTCTCGCAATCTTGGCTGTTTTCCGT
Organism: Fusarium lyarnte (nom. inval.); assembly: GCA_014898885.1. Lineage (NCBI taxonomy): Eukaryota > Fungi > Ascomycota > Sordariomycetes > Hypocreales > Nectriaceae > Fusarium > Fusarium lyarnte (nom. inval.). Next base: position 160,535 of record JAAVUB010000058.1, read on the forward strand.
CTTGAATATTGGGCGAATGAGGAATTCGATACGGCGTAGCAGCGCGCAAGTCAAGGTCAGTGCCTCTCGCAGCGACGCAAAGTCACCTGGCCTCGCGTCAAACTCGCATCCAGAGTCACGGTGCTCATATTAGCATTTCGTAACGGACTTTCTAACTTCTCGACACTCGGTATTCACGGTGAATGGCAAATCTAATATCTGAGTCATTCTACACATCAATTTCAGACACAGAATAGTTGCCCTTCCTCAGACACAAATACACAAACCTCTCCCTGAATCTATAAATAATCTCTACCCCGGCATGATCCGCGTCTGTGCTCCTCACTCCGCACTCTCGAATCTGTCTTGATCGCCCTAAGCTCGCCAAGCTTCACCCATTCTCGCTTACATAACCCGGCTTACCCCATACGGTCCACATAAAATGGCTCAATCCGTTACGTCACTAGTAGACGCGCTAATCGCTCCAACCTCGAGTCCACAACACACCACTCTAAACATCGTATCACGTCTCTCCTCACCATCTTTACCCAACGATTCAGACATGGTCGCCATTCCTCTTCATCATGGCGCTCACTGCGATAGCCTCGCGCGGCTCACGGATGAGATTCTCGTCTCGATACTCGAAATACTGCCCAAGCATGACCTCTGCAGCGTGTCGCGATTGAACAAGCGCTACCATGCGCTCGCGGATGCTGTGCTGTATAATACCGTTCAGTGGCTTAAACCGGAACTTCATCTCATCTTTAGTCAATCGCTTAATCGACGGCCAAGGCGCGGATCAGCTATCGAGGGGGTTAAGCTGGCGTACCCGGCTTCAGAGTTAACACGTCTCATCTCCGACACGCTGGAACCAACCAATTCCGTGTCGCATACAATCTCAACAATGTCCAATCTCAAAACTCTCGATATTGCTGTACCAGTTGGTCTTCTGCACAGTATAGGAAATCTCTTCAACGGACCCTTCGATCTCGCTTGTCTGCAATCCTGTACCCTGTTCTACCAGGATGAGGGCGATCAGTACTGGGATCTTCAAGAGAACATCCACATCTTCACACATCCAACTCTCGAAACCCTGGTCATCAAGCGAGCAAAACTCGACGATAGAGGCTTCGAGCTGATAGAGCGTCCGCACAATACTGCGCTCAGCAAACTCCACCTGATAGAATGCGACATCAACGACGACGCGCTCTCAGACGTGCTCATGTTCCCCGAAGCCCTCAAAGAATTCGTGCTCACCCAAAGAGAAGAACCCGAGCCTGAGCTCGAAGAAAGCTCAGCTAGTATCCGCGACTACATCCTCTCCCTCAAAGAACAATGCCACTCGTTAGAAACCATCACCATCGACTTTCCCATGCTCGCCAGCGCACGTCCCCTCGCCCTCCGTGAGTTCACCGCGCTAAAAACACTGCGCTTGAACTGGGACTACCAGCTTTTTGGAAAATCTACAAAGAAACCACGGATGCACTCTGTTGGACTACCGCCTGAACTAGAAACATTAGAGTTTTTTAATCCGTTGGGTACGGACGAAGAAGTTATGGATTTGTTTGTTAGTGCTATTGAGAACTTGCATTTTAGTTGTAGGAAATTGAAGGAGTTGATTGTTTTGGTTGATGAGGATCCGGTTCCCAAGGAGATTGTGGAGGCGGCCAAGAAGCAGGAGCAGTTGCATTTAAATGTCATTGGGGGAGATCTAGATGATGACGATGATGAATAGATTGTAGGCGTTGGATAGAATGAAGGAGTTGGATAAACATCACGAAATATAGAATAAATACACAGCGACTGTCTTTTGCATCGAAAGAATCCATGCTGTAGGGAGAAGACCATGATCGATAACCTTGCCCTCCGAAAGAGAGAGATGTTCTTGCTTTGGGAATAACTACTCCAAAGGCTCACTAATCTACACTAAACTTACCTAAGTCTTTTCTTTATTTAGGGCAAGTATCCCAATTCTGGTTTGTTGTTTCTTAGCCCGCTGACAGCGAAGTCGGTTGCTGCATCTAACGTAGTATTTTTGTCTCTTGGTATGCGACGTAGCAAATATCTGCCCTTGCCCTCTTCCAATCAGTAAACTGTCGAGAGATGGAAATTTCCGTGCCATGGTGCTTTGACTGCTGTTATATGCTGAGTGGTGTCATCATCCTGTGGATGTTTCCGTGCACTAAGAATAACCTCTCGGTACTTAAAGTCGCATCGGACAGCTTCAATCCATGCCCAAGACAAAGAAATCTAGCTGTTTCATAAAAATTATGTCTTTCTTATACATGTTAACAGCCTGGAGCCTAACTTAATGTCTAGTAATTAGCTACCCATATGAAATATTCACTTCATTTATCACTATATCTCACTTGACTATCATTTTATAACTTGGCAATTAAACAGCCCAAATGATGATCCTGTCGCTCCTTGACCATTCGACAATCAACAGCGACAAAATCACCAGTCAGATTCTCCATGGCCCATTCAAAAAGGAGGTACACTAAATCTCTTGCCAGGTCTACGTCCCATTTATGAGAAGAATGAATCATTTTATAATTATTAGTCAGCGGGTTTAGCTCAGTTGGGAGAGCGTCAGACTGAAGTCAAACTTCAATCTATTGATATCTGAAGGTCATGTGTTCGATCCACATAAACCGCAAGTCTTTCTTGATTTTTGCCGAACATTTCAACTCTGTCTGCACTGGGAATACACTTTTGTTTTGCCATACAATTTCACACAAATACTTCTTCTTTATCCAGTCTTTCAGCAGCATGAGCGATATCTTCAGAGTTACCTGGCCATCCCACAATCAAACAGGAAGACGAGGTTCCATTGGTCTGCTTTACCAAGACTTGCATTAAACTATTAATCGCCTTTACCATTCCGGGTCTGTCAGCCCACTTGATGCAGCGCGCTATTGATTGAACTGCTCACATGGAGCAAGAAAACTTCCAACATTGAATAAGGGTGTCAGAAATATTAGTCTGAAGCTCCACTAAATGTAAACCAAACTTACATAAATCTTTTTATCACCGAGGATTGTATTCCTTTGCATCTATGCAAGGATTGCAATCGCGTAAAACGTGGCGTGCTGAAGTCCACCAGATGGTGAAGTACTTATGAGAGTTTATTATCTTTGTCCGACTTCCATCCAACTGTCAGGACCTTCTCCGATATTGAACTTCTACCTGCCTGCGGATTACTATGGCTACCAAGCTTGGCAAAATCCCCAAAGAGACTCTAGACTCTATTGCGAGCGTGAGCGAACAAGTCAGAGATGCCATCTCCGCGTCCCTCAGCATCGGTACAAAGCAGTACCTGACTATCACTATCCCGGGAACTGTGATTGATCTGACCGACTCTGACCATATCAGCTCATTCTTATACGATGAATCCAAGCACAGGATCCCCCCAGCAAATGTCAGACAAGCCGAAGCCAGCTTAGTTGATGGAATGATGCCGATAGCCAAATTAGCAGTATGCAGAGCCCCATCTCACCCAACTATAAGTACTCACACATCACAGGTCGGTAACGAGAGGGAGAGCGTCGCACGTAGTTATGCCCGTGTCATTGACAGTTTAATTCCCGCAAGCCCGACATTCATCCCCAGCCCAGGCATCCCCAGCCACGGAAAGATGGACTACGCAAAGTCGATGGAATTTCTCAAACAGCAAGTCCCCAGAACCTCAAAGACCATCATTGAGGTTTATCGCGATAAGGAGATGAAATGGGCTGAACAGCAACAGAGCTGGGAAAGGGCAAAGATCAGGGCTGCTCGTGATGCTCAAGACGCTTTCAAAGAGGGGACCAAGGACGACCTCGACAAGCGACAGAAATATTTCGATGACTGGTGCAAGGGAGAGGGAAAGTCCTATAGAAGTGCTATTCAAGCTGCTTGGATGGATTGGGTTATTAATGGCAAGAAACCTGAGGTTGACCTCGCCTTTGGCATGGTTGAGATGGATTCTATGGAGCGAGTTGAACGCAGCAAGGAGGCGATGAGAAACTCTGCGATAGACAAACCAAGTGGCGATGGAGAGGTTTACGGTGTCAGTCTCACACCTAAGACCTGGGCTACATCTTGTAAAGTCAAGGCCGAGGAGTGGCGTCAGCAGAATGATCTGGGACAGCTGGATGGCAGTGACGGGGCTGCATGGAGCAGAATCACACTGTCCTACTCTGCATCGGATATCCAGACTCATGAAAGTGGAACCATCGGCTTTGGTCTTTGGACCTTGGGTGGTACTGACTTGTATGAGGAACTACGCCGAGAGATGGCATCCTGCGATGTTGGCATTTCATTTTCTGCCCTCGTCGTCAATATCAACCGCCCATGGCTACACAGTGAGCTCTTCAGCGGTATTGACTTTGAGGCGCAAAAAGGTGTCAGAGTTAGCCCTGGCCCAAGTCGAATTCAGGAGATGATCAAGAACCGGGAGGATGATAAGAGTGGTGAATGGGCTTTCCCTGCTTATCCGACCTCTTTTATCGTCGCTGCTGATACAACGATTGAGTTCAAGGGAGAAACCAGGGCTATAGAGGAGCTTTGGAGAGCTGGCGGGGAATCGGTTGGGTATGGGCCGTGGTCAGTGTCAGGCAGTGCTGCGGCCGAGCAGACCAGAGTTGATTCAACTTCAACTGGCTGCAAGATCAAATTTGGAGCACCACAGATTATTGGTTGGGTTAACCAAATTGTGCCACCTCTGCCGCCATCATAATAGCTATTCTTTTGACAACATGAAGTTCTCTCACACAAAATAAACATCTATCTTTACAAACACATTGATCAGGAAACGCAAGGGAGTCGAGGTGTCTGATGCGAGGCTGAGGCTCAACGTCTTTATACAACTACCACCAGCTTTCAGCGGTTCTCTCTGTGTAACAACCTTCTCAGGTTCTTCCAGCGCCTTCTCTGTCGCCCCGCTTTTATGAGTGTTTGTTTGTTACACAAGCCAGGAGCCTACGACCTGGACCTTGTAGCCTTTGTCTCCTCATCACCAAGTTGATCAATACACCTCCATCCGACCTCGCTTTTCTCAAGATGAAAAGAGTCACGAGAGCCTCGCAAGCCGCGGTCATGAACTCCCAGTCAGCAAATCCGCATCTACCCGATGCCACCGCGCTCAAAGGTCTGCGCACTTCTGGTCCGCGTCAACAGCTCGTCACGTCTATAGTTCAGCCAGCACCTGCTCAGCCAGCGATGGCGCTCACCCCCAGCATCGTGAGTCCGAATGACTATCATACCCTTCATTCCTCGCGATACTAACAAATAACAGAAGATTCGGTTCCTGGCTTATTACCTCGAAGGTTGCGAATCGTTCAACGCAGCGTCCGAAAAGTTCATCCGTGGGCTCGCGATGGTAGCAGAAAGCACGATGGACCTATCATCCATTCTTTCAGACATCACCAGACTCTACCGAACCGGTGCAATGATTTACCGACAGGCCAAGATAGAGGAGGTAAAGGGTTCGCAATGGTTGCTGGACCAACTATTTTGCAAAGGTTGTCGCTGATACTCAGTGGATGACAAACAACTGGCGTGGTGCGAGCTGGCTCCCTCCTGATATTCGGGATGCTCTAAAGAGCTCGTCTGGTACTCCAGTGCCTTCATCTTATGTCCCGAAGCTGGTTCAGATTACACTGGTGACACAGAACAAGGGAATCGACCTTCACTCTCTCTGGGCTGATGGAGGCATCCTCAGAACAGCAGTAGGCAATAACGCCCAGCAATTTCTCAACACTGAGTTGGAGCAGAAGATCATCAACGAGATCAAGAACAAGGAGACACCTTCGGTTCCAGGGAATTCTAATGGAAGCCGCCGAGGCTCGCTCGCTATTTCTATCAAGAGTGAAGGCGAAAAGTCCTGCGATAACGAACCCGACAAGAGCAGACCAACTGAGACAGCTCCAGTCGTGGAAATCCTAGCCACCAAAATACCACCGCGAATGCCAATAGTGTTCTTCCTGCAGCTGCAGCTGTGCATGCCTCTCCCGATGACGCTGCACAGACACAAGCACAGCCCACGAACGATACAAGGGAATCCGCCCCTCCAGTAACCAGAAAGCGAACATTTGAGCAGATGAATGGCACAGAGAGCACTATATATGAGAAATACAAGACTCTCATGATGAGCATCAAGCCTGAAAGGATTGCACAGCTCCGAGCAGAAGCGATCGAGAAATTGGGACAAGCAGAGTCCGAAAAGGCGGCGTCAGATCACGCATTGGGAGATCTGAAAGGAAGAGAACACCAACTTCAGCAAATTCGCGATCACGGCAAGCAAATTATCGATTCCACGAACAATGCGCTGAGAGAGCGTTCTGCTCATGATGTCCTGGCTGGACTACTGGCGAATACAGGAGAGGGGTACTTAGACGGCGTCAACAAACTACTTGACTCTTTCCTCCAGGTGTCTTCTGACTCTCAGAGTAGACGCAAGGCTGAACAGCTTCGAGTACAGCAAGCTGAAGCGATCAAGAAGGTTAATAAAGCGAAGAAGCGCATACAGACCCTAGACGACATCGAAAGAGCACGAGCGATTCACGAGAACTACATTGAGATGAACAAATTTCATCAAAGCGTACAAGTTATCTTCATTAAAACAGGTGAGCGCGCCAGGGATCTGGAGAAAGCGTGCATCGCTGCGTTTAGTCGTGTGGAGGAACAGGACTAGGATTCTATTCTCACATCTCAGATCAATTAATGCAGTGGAGTTTGAGCGAAATGTTATGGAGGGCTAAGTGAGAAGGCGAGCGGCGTTGATATTCTTATATTACATTCCGAAGGCTTGGTCTCCATTCTGGATTTTATGTAATAACTTAAGTGTTGCAGATGGTAATGCAAGATCAGACCATCCCGTTCAGATTTGGCGCCGGGGAATGAGTCACCCCGCACCAAGCTCTGGCGATCTTCAAATGGAGCTTATAGCACTTTGAAATTGAATGATTCCATTCTCGCATATGACTCCTACCATCTCCAAGAGAACAAAATGTCACCCGATGCGCGACCATCAACACCGCCTCATCATCCAAACTTTGGTGTGCGCATGTCCAGTGAGAGCATCAACCATTTGATGCGCCACGTATTACCCGACGCTGCGCACATAGAAGTAGAGGCTCTGCCGCCACTGAAGTCCTTCAACAACCGGATCTACTATCTTCAATGTCATAGAGAATCCCAGAACGCCAGCGAGGTAGTGCACATTGAGGAGCTTGTTCTCAAGATCAATGGTCGAGGTTTTGGGTCAGACAAAATACAAAATGAGGTTTCTTGTCTACGCCTGCTGGAGCATTTTTGCCCTGAGATTCCTGCCCCTCGTGCGATAGCTTGGTCTCAGGATGGATTGGCTATCGAAACCAAAGACGCTCAGCGGGGTGATATGAAGCTCAATCTTATTGGTGATAGTCCGGGTGGTTGGATATTGATGACGAGAGTTCCTGGAAAGCCCATCGACTTATCTGCACTCAGAAACGATGACAAGTTTCACCTTGCGAGACAGTTGGCAGATTATGTTACCAATTGGTGGCGGAACGTCCCTCCTCAGAGCTTTGCTGGGAACATCTGCTTTCATCAAGTGAATAATCTGGACTGCCATCCCAATATTACAATCCCAAGATCCGATGATGCGAGAGAAGTGCAGTTCCTCATTAGAGGCATGCTTGGAGAAGAGCTTCATTGTCAGCATGGCATCGCTTCCCTCTCAGAGTATTACAAACTGAGGATACAGAACAAGATGAAGACTCTGGCGACGAACGAGACATTTGCACCAAACAGAGATCTCATGCGGCCTCTGGAGACGTTCATACGACAAGACCTCTTTACCATCAGGACATTGAACACCAAAGATGACTCATTTGTATTCACCCACTACGACCTTTCTCCGCGAAATATCCTCATATTAGGACAACCTCCTCAAATCACTGGCATCGTGGACTTTGAGTTCTCCGGCTTCTTTCCACCACTCGATGAATTCCTAAATGATTGCATAGCCAACGATGGCGATTGGCCCAAAGATATGTACGAAGTCTATTTAAAGCGGCTAGAAGGTAATGGCGTGCCAACACCCCTGGGGGGCATAAAGAAAGATTCTTGGGAGCAGATGGCATTGCTGGAAGAATTGGTTGAGAAGATTGCTCCTTGGTGGTTGCCTGGTGGTTTTAAAGGTGAAGAGCTGGAACAAGAGCTGAACAAGATCAAGTTTGACGTTGAGAAGACACTGAAGAAGCTAGGAAAGCGAGGATAGACAACCCTGAGACCATAATCGGGAAATTTATAGCCCAGATTGACCTGAACACGCTCATATCAGCACCACTCTCCAGTCCGGATCACAACTGCAGGTCCTTTTCCATCTCGAACATATTTCGTTTAGACTCCAGTCTTGGTCATTCTTACAAGCGCTCGCGAAGCCGATGGAGAGAACAGCCAGTAGGTGGAAGAAATATAAAGTACGCATGATGGTTCGGGTATCAGTGAGTCAAAGCCTCAATGTCACAAGTTTGTCTTGTTGAGCTGATGGGAGAAACGTTCTTATTCTAGTTGTAATTAGAAATCCGTGGCAAATGAGCTTTCTGGAACAGACGGGTTTGATAGGAGGGTTATCTCACGCCTCAATCATACATACATCTGCGAGCGATCATCTTGATGCTTACTCCCAAAGGCATACACCCGCAATTGCTCTGAAGATCAAGGCATTGGCTCTGTTTAATTCTCACCGAAATCCATAAAGCTCAGAGGTCGTTGTTTCATAAGGAAAAGCAGGGATCCCGCGACAGTTTGTCTCAACTTGTCTACTTTCAGTATCATTTCAATTACTGCCCAATGAAATCACTTCTTCTTCCACCCACCAACAAGGCCTACTAGTAAGTGAAGCCATTAACCTTCCATCTTGCTTCTATGCCAGAGAGTCACAACGTCATGGAGAAAGAAAACACTAAAATAAGTCTCAATTTAGACTAAATCTATAATAAGTTTACCTAAACTTACCTAAGCTTTATGTAAAGATAAGAGGTAGATATTTTACCTTTCTGCATTCTTATGGACGAAAGGTGTGGAAAGCAAGCCCCACTTTTGAAACTGAATATCAACTCACAACAACAAACATTTCAGTCCGCAGCATCATGTCTAGGGTTATGCTTGGCCCGATGGACGAGCTGCCTATGATTTACGGTAGCATGGCGTCTCCCGCGGATTCTACGACAACCGGAACTAAGACTCACCAAGATCCTTATCCCACGGATGACAGCAAGATCTGTGGCGGATCATTCAGGCAGAAAGTCAATGTCGCCCGGCTACAATGAAGCTATTCCTTGACCACAACAAGTCTCTACCGTCATACTATACTTCGGCTCACAATCTTGTTTCAGCTTATAGTGCATGCAGATCAGTCAGCCCTAAGGCATGCCGTAGTGCCTTGCTTCCAGTTTCGGGGGTATGTATCTCATGTCCTTGAACGGCCCCCAATCTCCCAGGGCCTGGCCCAGCCTCTGAGTGGCCCAGCTCTAAATGCCGCAAACCCATGTCCCTTGCTGTTGACATCATTGGGACGATCCTGAAGCGGATCACTTCTGGGCTTGTGTAAGCGTATGGAATTCATGAATCTTATAACTAGATTGTATTGTTTGGGACTTTTGTCACTGATTTGAAACAGCCACAGTGACGGTTGAATGATAAGTCTCTAAAAGCGTTCTGTCTCATTATGTATTGAGAAATAGTTGCTGGTCTATTATCACGTTCTTGGTGAATACTTTAGCTGCATTTCCATTTCTATCTCGTCCTAAGCAACTTCGAAGATGCTGAAGCCAAGTTGAAACATTAAGCAAAGCTTTTTACTGTACAGTGGGGTTGGGCATGCTTTCGCCCTGAACTGGTTCGACTCTTGCCCCATCTGATGGCATCACCACGTTCATGTGCCCGCTTACTACCATTACATGCATATCAGCCATGTCATGTCTTGCATAGCAGGATTGCAAAGGATTTTAGTGGCCATGCAAAATATGTCGGAATTCCGCTCTAGCACAGCCTTCCTATTCAAGTAGTTCGTAAAGTGCACTGCGCTAGTTCGTCCAATAAGCTTAATCACAATGCGAGAGCCTAGAGTCCGAAACTTTAAAAATCCTTCTAGGCTGACATATGCAATTATGCATATCGGCAGTTGTGCAAGCGCTGTTGATCTTATCAGGGAATGAGATCACTTCCTTTTGGAGTCGAGATGGATTGTGTTGGTCTGGTCACTGATGTAATTGATGATGGCTTCTATGGGATGATTGTGAAAATTGCTCAAGTCGGGCAAATCCTTCGAATGAACAAGTTTTCACAAAGGTTGACAAGATGGGACTTGACTCGGAATATTCTAATATTTCTTCAATTATAAAACCTCACTCATTCCTCGCTGCTCTTGATATCACCACCAAAACATCTCATCACTTCAACTTACAGATTACACTCACAATTACCCAACATGCATCCCAGCTTCCTTCTCTTGGCTCTTACTAGCCTCGGCAGTGCCTCGCCTACTGGCCTTCTTACCACTTCCTATGATCTACAGGCCAGGGAGATTCATGCTGATGAACTTCATGCTCGCGCCCTCGCCAATCACCCCAAAGACCTCATCATAGACTCAGGGGATCTCAATGACTACATCAAGAAACATCCTAACTCAGATAGCGTCGTCTATCTTAAAGACAAACAGTCCTTTGTACCATTGTCAAGTGTGTCAGTAGTCGAAGACAAAGAAGCTAAAGACGACAAGTCCAAGCGTCAGTATACTGGCCCTTGTTATGTCTATGACCAATGGCAGGCCCGTGACTCCCAGTCCTACTGGGGTCCATGGGAGACAGCTTCTGGCTGCCTATACACCGGCTTGAGTGAGGGTTCAGGTACCCGAACTATCAGTTGGTCCAAATCAGTGTCCGTCGAAGTCTCAGGCGGTTTGGATTGGAACCCCATCAAGGACGTCTTGGGTGTCTCTCTTGGTCTTGCTGTTACCAACACGTGGACTGATGGTGGTAAGATCGATTGTAACATCCCTGCTGGATCAGTCGGTCAAATTTGGGCGCAGAAATACCTCGGAGAAGGTAAGTGTACATGTACCCTTGGTCTCTGTTGAGAAAAGACTAACAATAATAGCACATATGTGGAAGAGAATGTGCCAGTCATGCGGAGCATCTGGCCAGAAGTGTCTTGGTGATTGGGAAGAGGCTGGATTTGTCAAAGCTCCAACTGATGGGTATGTTAAATTTGACGGTCTATGAGGCACGAAGCTAACGAGTTCTAGTTCTGATCCTGGCAAGAACCTGAACACAGGCTGCAGCACTGGAAACGAGAATGTCAAGTGTTAGAGTGGATATCTGGATGACGTACTTTGTTGGGAGTTTGGTTTGGAAATTGGAGCTAGGAGAATGAACCAGGACGGACCGTAAGGTGTACTTATGGTGCGACTCAGTTTTCCCTCGTTTGTTGCTTTTGTTTCTTCAATAGACGCTCGTTTGTGTGAGTAATTTTCCAAAGTCTCAAATGATCACGACCTGAGGGCTTGCTGTTGTTGAAGCAACTCAGCACCTGCGACTTGATTAGGGAATCTCAGATCGGAACGTTTCAGCTACTGTTTAGTGAAAACCGATACGTATCATGCTCAACAAAGAGTGGTTATAACTTAGCTGGTAATGGTTGCTTGTGCTCAAAAATCACCCCACCATCTTTGCCTTATCTTCTCCATCTCCAGCTCTGTAGGATATGCATCCAAAAACTTGGTAAGCAACTCTTGCCAGGCCTGTCGTATGTTGACATGCTGGAGACGATTGAAGCGGAAACACTGGCATCGGTCGCTGATCTCACAAAGTCTTGATTATTGCCTAATGTCTATGACCTGAAGCGATCAATGCGGTGGGTAACAGGATGTACATTATCGGACTTGACATTTGCGGTGGAGCTGAAGATTGGCTTGGTTGACTGAGTTGGTGGGACTGAGATCGCGGCACAGTTGCTGACTAACAACAGCGGCGGCTTGTACGCACGCGTCTTCGCGTCGCGATAGACTCGGTGAATTTGCGATTTGATGGGCACAATTAACACAAAATGGCGAGGAGAAAGCGGGAAAAGGTTTTTTAATCATGGAGAACGTTCACGTAAGACAATGTACAGTTTGAATGGATATCAGGTATTGCGCTAAATTGCTATGGAATACAAATAGTGGCTCATTTCAACGCCTTCAGGCGCTTTTCTAAATACAACAAGTCTTTTAACTTTTCACTCCTCCTGGACCTTCTCTGTTGATCCAGATGTAGGGAACTGATCAACCTTGGTGCTAGCAAACTTGCGCGCAGGAACCTTGTGCTCGAAGAGAAGATCGAGCTCACCATATGTTCGACCCTTGGGCTCAGGAAGGCGGAAGAAGGCCCAGATAAAGATCAACAGACACCATCCAGCCCAGAACAGACCAGTCTTGGCGCCCCAATTCCACGAGTTGCGACCAAGCATGCGGGGCATGAGGGTGTTGGTGACGAGTCCGGCGATGTTGCTGAAGTTACGGGCCAACACGATGGTCTTGGCCTTGAGACGAGTGGAAGAGATCTCGGCGACGATGGTATAAGCGATGGGGCCGATGGTCATGTCGTAGACAAAGGTGTACACGACCAGCAAGCTACCGATGGCCCAGCCGGTCTGCTCAGTCTTCTTGGCGAAACCTAGAGCTCCGACGGCGATGAGGATGAAGAACAGAGCTGCCATACCGCAGATGTAGATGTGACGACGACCGAAGCGAGCCATGAGGAACCAGGATAGAACGACACCAACAGCACCGACACAGTATTGAATGACGTTAAAGTCAAGAGCTCGCTCGGAGGAAAGACCAGCTTCGAGGTAGAACTGAACAGCGTAACCCATCAGGGAGCTACCGCAGAGAGCCTGGGCAGTGTAGCTGATGGAAGCGACTTCAGTTCGCCGAAGATCGCTGCGCATGAAGCAGTGCCAGTAGTTGGTTCCAGCAGAGTTCTCAATCTCCATCTGGTTAGTGGCCTTAAGAAGCTCAACCTGAGCATCAGCATCGAAAGGAACGTCGCACTGAGTGACGAGCGAGAGGATAGATCGCTTGGCATCCTCATATCTCTCCTTTCGCACGAGCCACCAAGGAGACTCGGGAGCGAAGAGGGTACCAAGCATGATGAACGGAGGCCAAGCCCACTGAAGAGCAAAAGGGATTCTGTAAGACCAATCACCGCCCATGGTGCTGAAACCTCGAAGAACACCTGCACCGATGAGTTGACCGATGACCCAGCAAAGGTTGACATAGGCAGTAAGATACGGTCGCAGCACAACAGGCGCAACATCAGAAGCATATGCGAGAGTGAGAGTCTGGAAGATGCCCCAGGGCAGACCGAGGAGGATGTTTCCAGCCAAGAGGACCTGAAGGTTTGGTGCAAAGAAGGGGAAGAAGATGAGTCCAATCATGAGAACCTGACTGGCCAACATGGTCTTCTTGTAACCAAAAGCATCAGACACCCAACCGTTGATGTAAAGACCGATGATCTGACCGCACATGCCACCAACTTGAATATAAGTTTGCCAATCGGCCGAAACAATAGGGTTTCCGTTCGAGTCGACTTCGTTACCGAATTTCTGCTTGAATCTGAGGGTTGTCAGTTTCATGGTCGACAGTGTCGATACCAGGCTAACTGCAACTTACGCATCATAACCGTAAAAGCTACCCAACAAACTCAAGTCATAACCTTCCATTATGATAGCGGTTGAGAAAAGGAGGGAGAAGGAAATGGCTTTGGGATACAGGCGGAGTGCCTCGCGGAGAGTGAGGGTGTGTTCGCGATCATTGGCCTCGCGCGCAGCAGGGCGCTCAACTTCCTCAAAGGTCATCTTGTCGGGATCAATGTGCTCAACCTGAGCGAGATCCTTTGGTGAAGACATGACTGTCGTCCAGGATAAGAGATGGAAGGTGTAGAAGGATCCCTTGTTTGTATGGAGAGGAGAGGAAGTTGAGTGAAGCTGATGCTGGGAAAAAAACAAGAAAGAAGCTGGGGAATCTGGGGATTCTTATGCTAAATCTCCACAAACCACCCGTCTCTCCAGGTTCTGCGGCGTTGGGTTCGCCCCAGACCCGCCAGACCAATCTAGCCAAGAAACATGTCGGTCCGACATACCTTCAACGCGAGACTGAGCTCATCTTTGCCAAGAGCTGAGCCTCGTGATGGCTTCAATCTCTCGAGATTCTGGATGTCGGACCGACATGATCTTCGATTTCTCGTCAGACCATGAATTTTAAAAGGAATTTTGTATGGGGAAATGGGTCATGAGATCGTGGAGTTTTGAGTCCTGTCGGTCCGATAAGACATTCACTCACCCCGGATTTTCTACTCCAGACCGGGGGGGGGCCAAGCTTGAAAGGAGGGAGGACGATCTTTTCTCATATTGGATTAGTGTGGTCGGACAAGACCGAGAATTCTGCATCCCCCTGATTTAGAGAAGGCATCATTGACTTGTGAGGGGAGCTTGTTTCGCCATTGATGAGAGAGGTGAGCTTGGCTAAGTTTTAACCTTATTTTCATGGCGTATTATGCTTATGTTAATTGAGCGAAGAGGGTGTCGAGGTAAGGACATTTCATCATCAATGCTGGTCAAATGACTTGGTTCATGGTGAGGCGTCATGATTGGTCAATGGGGGGTCGTGTCAGGAAGCGAGCGATCGAAGCTACGGAACCAATTGATCCACCCTTTCACCCGATCGCGTGGTATGGTCCAAGGTAATATTCGCTTACGAGAGTGACAATGAGGTAACGGGAGCCGGTACAATAGAGAACAGGGGCTTTCTGTTTGGTAATTGGCGTTGGTGGGCGCTGGTAGAAATGTCTGTTTTGGGTAGTTAGTATACCGAGCATCGGAGTGTGGAACGTGGTCTCCCAACAGATGAGCCGTTTTTATCCACGGGACCATGCGAAAATGCAGTTGATCGGAGTCAAGGGGCTGAAACGAGGATTTTGAATACGGGAAGTTCCGAAACGCAAGTGAAGGCAGCTGGGATTGTTGTCATTGAACCCTCATAAATATGAAGGTGACTACCCTGTAGCGTCAGAAACACAGAGACAGATAACGCAGAAGGTTCCTACACGGCGCGTAGCTTTTCATGGCGCGTTGCGGTCGGCTCTTTTTACTTAGAAGGTTTTAAATATTCATTTTTAGCTCTATGGTAAGTTTTTCATTGCCCTGTAAGCCTGCCCCGTGATACCATCTCACTCCCCAATCTCCACCACTAACTTTGTACAACTGACACCTACAGCCATTTTGTCCAAAGCGCTGTTGATGAACTCCAGACCTCTCCCTACAACTCTTGGCTCGGGGCTTGGTCTAACATTACCATTGGGTAAGTTCTTGCTCAAATAGGTACCAATCCAATACTTGAACTGCTCCAGTCTCTCTTCTTCAACCGCCGATGGCATCACGAAAATGACCTCAACTCCATCAACCTTCTCCGCGTCCGCAGGAATCCAAGGCGCCGAGCCAATCTTGGCCATTGCCTTACCCTCTTTAAGGTCAGAATCAACAAATTCTTTGAGCACAGCCTGGCATAAAGAAAGTCGGCCTGTCGCTAGGAAACAATGCCGAATCACCAGATCGTCTTCTTTTGCGGCGGAGACGATTGACTCCACGACACTTAGGTCTTTGTAATCGAACACACGATCGGCGCCGAGTGAGCCTATATAATCGTGGTTTGCCGGTCCAGCAGTAGCGTAAACAGCGGCGAAGGGAGACTTGGGATCTTGGCACATTAAATGAGCTGTTTGCACACCCATTGTGCCGATGCTGGATGATGCGCCCCAGATAAGAAGCGCTTCTTTCTTCTCAACTTGACCTAGATCTTGGGAAGGAAGTTCCTCATAGGATCTGGGAATTCCCATCATATCCCACGCGCTAAGAGGTACCTGTACAGACACAGGCAGTATCGCCGCATGATTCCACGACATGTGCTGACCTGGCAGACGGACAGCATGCTGCCAAGAAACAAGGCATTTCTCTTGAAAAGGACCATAATCTGGAGCGCAGGCCTTCCAAGCGGAAGTTGAATAGGCAGCGACTCGAGTGCCAGGGCGGAAGCCTTCATCGCCAGCTGGAACGTTTTCGCCGACTTGCAGTACCAAGCCGGACATGTCAAAGCCAATTACGGTGGGATACTCTGTTATGAAGAGCCCTTGATCGCGCATGATGACATCTGCTGGGTTGATAGCGACGGACTTGACGGCGATGAGAAGCTCATCTGGGCTAGGCTTTGGAGTGGATCTGGTTTGTACTTGGAAGGGTTGGCCTTTGCCGGGGCAGATAGCGGCGAGATGAGTAGACATTTTGACTAATAGTAGAGGTCGTGTAAGGAATGGAGAGTAAGTAGTGAATATGAAGCCATGGTACACTGGAGGGAAATGTCTTCTTTATAGCTAATTACAGCAATTGTATGAGGTTCTCCTCAAATCATATGCATCTCTTCGCGATGATACCCAGATTTCTTAGATGGTCAAACCACCAATCAAATCGTCGTATATGCGCAGAGCAGCTAGCGTGTGAGAGTCCTCCAGCCATTTGAGGTTAGCGCATCGCGAAAATAGATGGCACTCCAGCTTCTGTCAGCTCAGGGTCAAATTCTCTCAATGATGACAGCATTCCATGATTGCTGACAATTGATTGAGGGCTATGTCAATGTCTGCGAATTGCGTGGACCATATCCGCTCGAAGAAACCGGCCCGGCGGTCAAGATATGGCTGTCGGAATTGCAAGCTGAGAAAAGTCAAGGTGAATCTACCCCCACAATTCAATGCAAGCCTTAACTAACCTTTGCCAGTGCGACGAGAGCAAACCGCGCTGTAAGAAATGCAGCTCATTTGGGGTGTTGTGTAACTTTGCACTGAACATACCCGATCTTCACCCAATTACCCCCGACGTCGTTGTTCGTTGCAAGCCAACGCCTCAGAGACCTGTCGCGAGTGCGGTATGGACATGTGATGAGTATACCATCTATCAATTGAATGCAAAATGCCAGGACTTTGCGTCGAGATATTACGCGAGAAGTCTCTTGACGCCTGATGATGGGAACATGATCGATGTGAATCGGAGGCTGTTCAAGCTCGCCTTCACTGTAAGAGCGACACGCCGAATGTGCCCAACTAGGCTAATTGGCATAGAACCCTTGCTTGATGCACGCTTCTCTCGCTGTAGCCCTCACATACGATCGCTATTTAAAGACCTCATTTAGCTCTCCCCGGACTCTAGAAGAGTGCTACCACTGGTCACAAAGCACAGTGCTTTTTAATAATAAGCTACGCGAACCCGTCAAGACGCGAGACAAAGACCCGATTTGGGGCACAGCAGCTGCCTTGGCCGTCTTGACGTTCTCATCACCTGATGCGTACAGACCTGAAGACTCGTGGCCTCTGAAAACTGGCGACGATGACCTGGATTGGGTGTCCATGATCAGTGGAAAGATGTCCCTGTGGAACATGGTGGATCCTCTACGAAATGACAGCCTGTTTCGCGTCATGGCTGTTACGATTGCGCAGATGCAAGCGCCTTTACCAGAGGGAGGCATAGAGGGTATACCAGAGGCGTTGGCTGCTGTTTGCCGATTGAACGAGACGTCTACGTCGGAGAATCCGTACTTCTACGCTGCGCATGCAGTTTCGCGCATCCTTCATCTACCGGATAGCAAAGTTACGACAGGACAGACGCAGCTCTTCACCCACAGAATTGACGGGGCCTTCAAGGAGCTACTCCTTTCCAAGGACCCTGTCGCGTTGTTGCTGTTATATATATGGTATCGCAAGGCAGGACGGAGTATATGGTGGGTTGAGCTTCGAGCGAGGGTGGAATGTCCGGCGATCTGTCTGTACCTACAGCGCTATCATCCGGATGATGTTGCGGTACATGTCTTGCTCAAGAGCGACGTCGCAAACAGATGAAGTGTTGGGGGGCTGGCTCGGACGATACGCTGCTACGACGCAAGGGAAAGGTCACGCGATCGACTGGACTTGTGCGTGTCTCGAGGGAGAAGATATGCCTCGCGCGTCTGCGGAGCGCTCGGCCTGTTCTTCAATGATGAGGGTCGGGCAAACTCTGGTAGATACGACACGGGTGCGACTGTGGGAGACTCATCCGCGGTTCTGACAATGGTGCTGGAAAGCTGAACATCGACGAAAGGCATCACAACAATACGAAAGACAATGGCGCCGCAGAAGACACGGCTCAAAACAACTTCCATGTGAGCCGCAACAGTCGGAGACTGTTGCTCTCTCCATGTACTCTCGGTCGGTCGCAGCGCTCAGAATGTCAGCCCGCTCGGCATTGACAGGCAACGGACGTGAGTTGACGCAGCTTCGATTGGACTGATTCGGTAGGGACACGTTGGGTAAGGGGTTTGGTTCGGGGCGAGCGGAGCTGCGATGCGCTGTGTCAAGTGACGATCGAGTTCGCCATCGCAGCGGCGGCGCTGTGATCCTTGTATCGGGCGCATCGAGTAGAGCGGCTTCGTGGTAGTGGGCATGGCGCGCTTTGCGACCGCCGAGGGCAAAATGGGCGCGTCCTCAGTTTTGCTATTGGGCTTCGTTGCTGGAATTCAATAAGCCCTTGCTTGTTGCGCAAACCGAGCCGTAAAAGGTAGCAACAGAAATGGCCATAGCTAACAGTCCTCTGTGTGAGTGCCGGTCAATTCGACACCACTAGACCGTGGAGAATCCACGAAAATGGTGGACAGGCGTCCCGTGCTGAGTCATGTGACACCATCAATGGAATGGGAACTTTCAGTCAATCAGGAATACCTCAATAATTCGCTTGGCTTTGATGAGGGACGAAGGCAATGATAGATTCAAATTTATACGATAATTAATCATTTTTCAATCCGTTCGTGATCTTTCAATCCAGTTTAAAGTGAGGTAAAGCGCCGCTATCTACAATGTGATTCACTGGATCTTCAAAGACCCATCCTTCGAGATCTGTTCTACAAACTCTCCAAAGTCCTTCAACAGCTCCTCCGGCCTTTCCAGCGCAGCAAAGTGACCTCCTCGCTCGTGAGCTCTCCAGAACACCAGATTTCCTGTTGTCTTCACCCAGCTCACAGGAATAGGAGCAAGCTCAAAGGGGAACCAGCTATAACCCAATGGCTTGGTGATCTTCCACAACGGGCCATCGTGTGCACCCGGGTAATCTGGGTCGAAGCGTTGGCGGTATGGAAAGATTGAGGTAGGGAAGCTGTCTGTTAGCCAGTACAGCGAAACCGAGGTAAGAATCTCCTCGAGGGGGGGATCTTCGTCGCTCCAGCTCAGGAACTTCTCCCCAACCCAGGCTAGAAGCGCGAGAGGCGACGACGAGAGGACGAGGCCGATGGTGCTTGGTCTTGTGGCGTGCATCAGGGCGTAGGCGGTGCCTAGCTTATCAAAGTCCTTTGTACGTTCAAGACCTTTCTTTTCTGCCTCCGAGACTTCGCCCTGCGCAGTTGCGGGCTCAGACATGAGACAAAAGTTGAGATGAGCAGCTATAGAAAATTGTGTTAGTCGTATTTTCAACCTTGCGGACGATTCGCATCTTGATCACATACCTTTACACTCATCATACGTAACTGCGAGCACACGAGAAACCCTGCTTCCGATATCGCCTCCCTGAGCGATATAACCACCTCCAAAACCCAGCTGAACCATGAGGCTGTTCACGATGCGGGAAACATCTCTGATGCCGAAGTCCTTGTCCAGCGGCGGCTTATCAGAGAAAGCATAGCCGGGGAGAGAGGGCACAATGACATGGTAAGGGAGCGTTTCGGGGGTGTACGTGTCTTTGAGAATGGACAGGATCTTGAGAAACTCTAGAAAGCTACCCGGCCAGCCATGGAGCAATACCACGGGGACAGCATCGGGCTTGGAGGAGAAGAGGCCGGTGAAGTGGATCGTAAAATCGCCCTTCTCGTCCTTGATGGGTACAGTCCAATGGTTGAAGGAATTAATGTGCTTTTCCGCAGCTCGCCTGTTCCAAAGGTTAGACCTCGGCAATGCAAGTTCAGCGACAGACGATAGAACATACCAGTCAAAGTCAATCCAAGCAGCTTTCGCATCAGTTAGCCACTGACGACTAATGCCAAAATTATGTTCTTTCTGCGTCGATTCGTAAGTCGGCGGCCCGACTCTTCCCAGCTTCACAAGCTGCTTGAGCTCATCGACTCTGTCGTCCGCGATGGAGACTTGAAAAGGTGTTGGCTGGACCTGAGCACCTGAAGGAAGTTTTGCATAATCGTCTGACATCTTCAAAGCGCGATTTCGTTTTAAATTATGTGTTCTTAGTTTCTTTTCTTGTTCAAATCACTGCGGTCGGAGGGGTTTAAGTAGTATCTGATTCATATGTAGCTGGTAGGGCGTGCCAATCTTGCTGATAAATATGACCTCATTTTTGCAACCATGCCCAAGTAGGGAACCTCGGCCCGCGAAACGTGCCGCAAACAAAACCAGCAATCCGTGATCAATAACGTTGGACTTGGCAATATACACTATGAAACTTTAGTAACTTCTTGGAATATCATGAGATTCGACTTCCGCCCATCTATGGGCTGTCAAGGGTTGCATTAAAACCGGCATGCCCCAGCCTGCTCAGAATACTGTTGCTCAGAATACTGTTAAGTCTGCTTCACGACCACGCGTCAAGCTCTTGCCAACTTCCATGTTATCCAGTATCGTAAAGGTGGATTGAATTAAGATGCCTTTGAGGATACTTCCAACCTCTAGCTACACTTACAACCCGATTGATCCCCATTGCCAACGAAAACCACCAAGACAGCCGCATAACTGGTTTCATGGTAGTGCACCAAGTCACTCCCTGTAACTCTCAGAGTAAGGATAGAATGTTACTTACGCTGCGCTCCCCGCAAATATCTCTGCTCGTTTCGCATTTGTGATCAAGCCCACGCTCAATGCAAATAGTATTGTAAACCCGCATATGCTACCAAGAATTGCTGGCGGTGACTTCACATAGTATAGACTGCTTATCGAACCGACCAGCAAGGCCATTGCGAGTAATATGTTGACGAGAGCGACTGTTATAGTGATCGAACGTTCATCAAAACGGCTGATTCGACGCCGGCCGTCCCTAGACAGTTCCTCCTGTTTGCATAGAAACCTTCGCATTAGTCAATGATTCTCGATAAAACTGCAACAGTTTTGCAAATATGAACAAACGCACTTGACCTGGCCAGTAGGCCCGAAGCAGTTTTGATAATGGATCGACAGCGGCTGGAATCTTGAGCGAGACGAGGTCATCTGCTTCATCTAGGTAATCCTTCCCTCTCCCTCCTAGTATGGGGTTTGGCTTTGTTCCGTCTCGTCGTAAAGGGCCCCCGTGAAGTTCGTTTCGAGCCACTTTGAGAGCCCTTTCATCAGGACTGTTGAGCTGAGAAATCTTGCTTTGTAACTCTAGCGCTTCATCTGTACAAATGTAAGCAGAAGCTTATAGTTGGATCTATTTTACATACGATATTCTTTAATCTTGACACGGAGCTGATTGACTAACTCCAGCATCTCCTTTGCTTCCGGTATACCCGCGTCGGCTTGTTCGATCATAATTTCCCATGTTTCTGCAACCTGCTCTAATGCAGTGTCGTTGCTAGCTTCAACCTGCTTATCCCAGGTCCTCAATCTGCCTTCGATGCTTAATAATTCACATTGCAAATAAAGGAGATTTCGAGCACTTATTTCTCCGAATCTTCGGAACACCAGCAGTTCTTGATCTCTGTCTGAAATGATCCAAGATGATAGTGCTGAGAATCCTAGTGAGGGTCGAGTCGCAGCCTGGCCTGCATTCATCTCAATATCGAAAAGGTCCCGCATTCGCGTAGCGCTCATAGAAACGGGACATAAAGAGTTGAATAAACCGCATATCTGCAGGAAATCACAATCAAAATTACGAACTGAATTGCTCCGTTATTTTCGGAGTTAGGCCTGCAGCCTGATGCTGGCCACCCCCAAATGACGTGTCAATTTTCAAATTACAATCACAGCCACCATCGCCCCGACACGTAGCTCTCGAATACCCACAAGCCGCTCCCTTCTCAATTACAAAAGTATTTCTGTTTCTTGCCTTTTTTATAAAAAAAAATATCCTGATCAGTGCCTCGCCAATCACCTACAAGAAGACTACTTATTCCCTTTCTACGTTAATCCTGCTCTATCACCCGGAATAAACTTGGCACTATAGGATGTATCATTTGCTCCTCTAATCAGCGCCCCCTCATGGACCATGATTCCAGGTTTGAGGGTAGCTCTAAGACACGGGTTAGATTTACTCGCCTCCGGAAAAGGGACTCCGTCAACCCGATCTCTACCCGATGTATTACGTCATATACTCAAGTATCATGGCTTCACTTCTGAGCAACTGGCTCAGACCTATTCTAGTGGCTCGACTGATTATACAGTGAAGGCCTTGGTAGGCCCAAATCGATATCAGATTAACGCATTGCCTGATACTGGCGCCAAACATAACTTCGTTTCTCAGCAACTTGTGGAGTTGCTTGGACTAGTGCCCAAGGATCTTACTAAAGAGATATTCCGACTGCCCTCTGGGGCAACAATTAAATCATGCGGCAAGGTAGATGTCCCTTTCACTTTCCTGGGAGAACTAGAGCATCATTTGCTTGACTGTTACATCCTCCCCAAGTGCACTCAGGACCTCATCCTGTGTCAAGCATTTCTCAAAGCTACAGATACCTTGACTAAGTTTACCCACCGTATCACAAAATCATTCAGAACAGTCACTTCTCGACTAAAATTCAATCTTATCGAGAATGATACATGTTGTCTGCAGGGAAACTTTGACGACATACCTTCGATTGCTCTGGCAGACAGGCTGCGATGCAATGCTCATATCAGCAGACTTTGCTAGGCGGCGCTCCCTGGAAATTGATAAGGGTTCTGAGCATAGGCGCATCATCGAGTATGCCGATGGGTCTCTAGATACCACTTCTGGTATTGTTCGTGATTCCACTTGGCAGTTCCGGAGTTCGTCTGACAAGATCCCCTGTAACTTTTATGTACTCGAAGATCTCTAAGCAGACATTGTATTGAGCAATCATTTCATTTTCCAGCATGAAATATTTTCGCAGTTTGAGGAGGATATAGTCTATGCAAGTCTTGTCCCTGAGCGAGACTTCGGAGACCTTTACAATATTCGGTTGATCAGCCACTACAGCTCCGCGCTACGGTCGCTTGAGGCGTCTTCCATTGCCGACAGTAAGACTGTTACAAATTTAGCGGATATTATCCTTGGGAACAAGCACTAATATTGATGTAGTGAATTCGACCAGTTCTTTCAGCCCGGGGGCTATCAAGGCTGAGAGGGTTCGACGTGATCAGATTCGGGACGCGATCAACGCTCTTCCCGCAGAACAGCAGGACCAGGCTCGCATTGACGAGAGAAACAGACAAGAGATCTGGGACGGCTACCGGAAGAGACATGTTGAAAGGCAAAGGGACGATACAGATTCCACTCAGCAGGTTCTGCTGATTCAGAAACACCGCTGGTGGGAGAAAGGCATGGTTCGGAGATGGTTTGGAAGGAGGGCAACCTAGAAAACTCGAGCCTTTTGGTGAGAAAAGAGCATGGAGACTAGGTATATGTGACAACTTGGGAGTTTACTTGGTAATTGGAAGTTGATAGTGAGATATACGACGTGGAATAACGCAATATAGAATAGAACAATAGGCCTATGATGATTCCTTTGTAGCCTACTATTGTGAGTAGCTTGGGCTTTGGCCTGAGCTCAAACTGAGCGCAGAAAGGAAGCTTGGTCGAAACGAGGTTTTTGTGGTACCTTCAAGTGTTGAACAAAATGAAGATCTCAGTTAGATCTATATAGTGAGAGAGCAGTACCCGACAATGACAAACAGCAAAGCAATAATAAAACACGTGAGATTGACTCCCTGTCGTATCACCAGATGCTTTGAATAATAACGCTATTCACAGGTACCAGATATGGGACACCTCAATTGAGGCGACGATATCTACTCTACCAATAGGGCACAAGACGATGATCGATTGATTACATATATGCGTCTAGATGTGAGGCTTGTGCTATTTGCTGACAGGCTTAAGTGAGTGGTGTGACAGGCTGCACCCGACCGAAGTTGAACACACATGTCATACGAAGGTCTTGGAGCAAATGAGGCTCTCACCATCTTCGAAGATCGACATTCATCATAGCAAGCTCTCAATTACGTACATGAACTTCCACCTTAACCACTCAGTTGTCCTTTGGTCTCCATTTCTGCACCCAGAAATCAACACTGGCATCTTCACCGGGACGGCCATCGGTGAGAGAGACTTTGGCAGTACAAGAATATCCGATATACTCGTAGAGCTTCATTCCAAGTTTTGATGCAATGAAACCTACAGGAACCTCGTCTTCTTGGGCGATTGCCATGCCATGGCGACACAGCAGAGTGCCGTAGCCCTTGCGGAAGTGGTCCGGGTCAACTGCCATGTTGTCAAGCTCCATGTGACCGCCTACGCACCTCAAGCAGGCTAAGTTAGCAGGCTTCATGAATTGAAAGTGGTGTGCGAGGCCTCACTTCTGAACTGCACTTTCTGTGGCGCTTAAAAGGATAGTGGCTCGATAGGGATCAACACCGCGGTCTGGGTCAGTCAGTGAATGTTCTCGCTGGGCTGGGGCGTGGGGGGTCAGGAACCTTTCTTATCGGCGAGATCGATGGCTGTTGTCTGACTCTTTTGCTCCTGCTGCTGGGCATAGTTCCGGACAGCAAAGCCCACCACCTGTTTGGCGCCCTAGGCCACAGCCTGCATTTCGACGACGGTGAAAAGCATGTTCTGACCACCTAGAGTCTCATGTTGCTCTCGGAGGTACGACTTCTCAACATATTGCGGGTATGTGGACGCGAAAGGGCGGTAGGATGCATTCCATGGAGGTAGGCTGAAGCCATGAAATGCAATGCGAGAGGTGGCGACAAGATCAGAGGCTTTGACTAGTCTGACGGCCATGATGTCGATGTTGTAGGTGTGATGATTTTGGTCGTTGGAAAGAGGATGGTGGTCACAACACTGCAGCACTGCATTGCACTGAATGGATGAGTGACAAGAGCCAACGTATAAGCAGCAAGACCTGCCACGGGCTCGCCTGTTGGTCAAAGAGGGTTAGCTATGATTTCTCCCGTAACGTGGTGATTGGCCTCGCACATCAGCAGAAGATACATATATCCCCGCTCGTATAATATAATTGTAATTGTGGTTGTTCAGCTTAGGCACGCTCACTCACTTTCTATAACAATCAAGAGCCTAGTCACATCGTAGATGCTTAGCCTCAACCGCGACACGTGGGTGTCTCCAACGCCAATCTCTCACTTCCAACAACAACTCCCACATTCAGCCTCGCCCCCACGCTCCCTCAGTGGCTTTCAGAACACACAATTGTTGGTGGTACAAGCCGTCAGCATGATTCCTCAGGCTGTTCGGCTCCGCTCTCTGGCGACGAGTCGGCTGCTGGTAGTGATGGGATCTAACACAGCCCTGCGACCGAACACTTCTCCGTCACATCAATCGGGAAATCCGAGCTCACGATAAAGAGAGATGCGAGAGACTTATCATGGCACACTGAGGACATTCTTAATGGTTAGGAAGAGCACAAAAATTCAGGAAACACGCATCTTCAACCACAAGAAACTCACCCTAGTCCAATTCAGTACCTGGACTTCTTACAGCCCGAGATCTTCTGTGATTATGCGCCCTTCAGCTTCAATGTCATCACAGCTTCTACGACAGATCAGTATCTACAGAAGCCAAGTCCGCTTTCCCATAACTTCGGCCCGACGGACGCGCCCAATTTGATGTTGCCAACCCTTAATCCTCGGCCAATACACTATTCTGGCGCCCTATTCGACAAGCTCCAGGGCTTTCGATCCGCCAAGCCTTGGTGTTGGTGGCAATGCAAATGCGCAACCGCCTTTCACCCCGATTCTTGGTGGATGGATTTCTGTAGAGCCGGCGGTCCCATTAAGGGAGACGGAAACTGTCGCTGTAGCTGCACCAGGAGATATCACAAGATATGACATGGCAGGTTCCAGCGCTCCTGTAGCTGGGCCATCTGCAAGGCGTCAACCACGACCACCGTCTCCTGAAGACATTCAGAAAATAATTGCCCCATTTGTATTCTGTCTCAGGGATGTACGTCTCTGAAAGCAGCTCATCATGACCAGCTGAGAAGATGAGAAAACCGAATGATGAACAAAGAAGAAAGGATATTACCGAAGCTCGTCAGAAAGGACCATGTCTTCGATATCGTCTTCAGATACTCAAGGTTAGTGAAGCCAATGGTGGTACCATTGAACACAAGTAGCTTACTTGCTTTAGTGTGACGAACAAACTCCTTATTCTGAGTGTGTTCGAGTAATTGGGACGGTACGTCTGTGCAAAGCAATTTGTGAAAGACTCAATATTCGTGAATCCATTGCTTTCAAAATCTGTTAGTCTATCCACGAGCGTGTTATAGTACCTCGTTTTCTAACTACAACCTGAGTTAGGCAACTGGAAGTTCAATCAAGAGACAGCAACCGCTCGCCAGTATCCTACTCAGACTCCTTCTTCGGCTACCATGATCGGAACCCTCATGTGACCAGGGCATGTATCATCACATTGTCCCATGGGGAACATGATGCCAACGCTTCAAGAAGTAATCCTCGAGTTGCCTGATTACTCGGCATTCGATAACCAAGCCACCACTGCTGCTCTGCTCGACTGGGTTGACAATAACTTTCAGTATTATGCTCAAGATATGACGTCTCAAACCGGTAACTTCTTGATTGGGGCCACCTTCGACGAAGTATTTCATCACGTATCCTAGAACCCAGTGCGTAGTCCAGACAAATCTGAGTGCATATACCAATATCTTTTGATAGAACAGCATGGTCAAGTCGGCTCTGAAGCTTTGGGTCGGAGCCCGCATGGCGCATAAATTCTTCTGCGTTGTCGAAAACAATGGGTTTGACATAGACGTGGTTGACGATGCAAACTCCATCCATCATAGCCAATGCCCTATGTCTCCAGTTCTCGACCTTCAGTGCGGGTGCTTATGGTCCAGGAGATAATTCGCGTCACGGATCAGATTGTATCCGAAATTGGAAAGTTTCCGAATGGCTGCATCAGCCGTAGCAAGTGATTTGAGGTTCAACCAATAATTTTTGTGTTGCTCATTGTCAGTATGTGCACAAGCCAAAAGAAAGATGGTGGGCGATACAATTGAACATGGTCATTGTCGCCAATTTAGGCATGTACCAGCGCAAGAATAAGATCAGTCGTCAAATTGGGATAAAAGAGCAACAACAACGTTCTGACGCGCGGAATGGAATGGGGATAAATTCCAAAGAATATCCAGGCAAGCCAGGTCTGCTTACCCTCTCTTGGCGCATTTCATCAATAGCCTCGAGATAACTGCGCCGCATTCCCCGCCAAGTTTTCATTTGACATGTTGGTCTCGCCCAACTGCGCCGCATCGCATGTCCCACTATTGGGTCGCATGGAGACATCCCCGCCCCAACTGGAGATCTCACTCGCAAGTCTGGGGTAATTGACAGCGAAGCATGTGGCACGAATCACTGGGGAAGTCTGTGTCACATCAAACGTTGTAGTGCAGAAGAGGTGATCAACCGTTTCGGTCCTACTAGGCGCCAAGAGATCGTGAGTGGGTAGTTGCTTGCGCGAAGGATCAACTCCACAGATTTTGACAAAGTGGTTGAAGATCTGCTTGTTGATCTTTCGGGTATGGGGTGCCGGCCGTTGGAAAAGTGGGCAAGCCGGAGGGCCTATTAATCACGGGTAAGAGCCCGCCTACTAGACGATCAAGCACTGAACGGTCTTTTCATGTATTTTTGTTGGCCCCAAAGGCAATTGGGTAGGAGTAGACATTGCATTTGAACAAGTGCAAGTCGTGTCACCTACCCTGCACATAGAAATTCGATCGCCTGCTATTTCGGTAGCTGATCATTTCAGGAACTGTCAAATGTCTCAAAGACTAGACAGGGAGCCCTTGATGGCTGAATACGACGTTTCTCCATAATCGTAGCCTGGTCCACGGTATCATGCAGCTACTCCAAGCTGTCAAGATCGTATGAGGCTCAAACTTGCACGGTGCTCAGGTTAATAGCTGTGCCGGTACAATGGTCCTTGTGGTATTACCGAACATCATACTCCACCTCGGTTTGGCCCTCGTTACAGTTGCGAACTCGTCAGGTCAATCTTAAAGTGTTAAAACTTAGTCTAAGACTGGGAGCACTGCTTTCGAGGTAGACATATGGCTAGCATCCTGTCGCCTAACAGCTTGCCCGTACAGCCGTCAATTCAAAAACCCAGTATTCAATCGCGCCTTTCATAACTAACATTTCGACTTGTAACGCAGTTTTCCTCGTCTTTCGGTACTTTCTGAAGCGAGCAACCTCTAGTGATTCCTAAATCTCAAGATCTAAGTCTGCAAAGTGCGGGGGCAAGATCCAGGAACCCCAAAGCAAATCTTGGCTTCCATCACAACAGTCACTGTCCAAAAACATCACTTACGCGTACCGATACAGATGCAAATCGCCATCAACGCACAGTCGCGGCCCAATCCCTCGGATCCAGCATAGAGTTTCGCTTTGAAGCCTTGGCGATGCAAGATTGCAACGACGGAAGGGTTAGGCGAGAGGCACTTTGGGGGCTCCAACCCCAATATGTCATCAAAATGCGGCGCGGACTTAGCCCAAACGGTTGGAGAGCGCATGGAACTCGACCGAAATGCCGAGGATCAGCCAGGGTTGCATTCAAGACAGTTTCAGGGCGCAATAACCTGGGCAACATCAGACGAGTTTTAGTACTGGCCTGGCTTAATTGTTTATCCTCAACACGCCCAATATTACGATAACTAAACTGGGTATGTCACCGATAACGGCAGTCATATCGGCATTGATAAAAATTTGCAGAGGAAGCGTACGATGCTGTTCGTGGCTTGCATAAGCCAAGCTAGTTCATTTTATGCGCTTGGGCCTCGTTTAAAATAAGCTTGTGCAGGAAAAATCGGGGGCAAACTTTGGGGTTGGCCGCTGTGGGGAAGGAAATCTTCAAGTGACTGAGTGACACAAGTTTGACGACAGAAAAGGCAACGCCGAATGGGGGTCTCAGGGCTCTGCTATTGGTTGACGCTTAATCCCTGTTCTCCTGTTGACTGAGCCTTTGATCGATCTGTGTGTAGCTGAGCTGAGGCGTTGGGAACAGCTCCTCGGCGAACCTGTACCGGCGTCGTATCAAGTCATGCGGAGAGAAATAAAACGCAGCGACCGTTTTTCGGCTTTCACAGCGAATTTCCCCATTCTTTTAGTCGAGATGGTGTCTCATGACTCGATCAAGGGAGCTGAGAGCTCAACCTGGTCTAGACTCGCGGGCCAAGAGAGTCAGACACGGAGAATCAGCCAATGGGATATGACACGGCATTTGCCGCGCCTTCGCATGGAGGAGGTTAGCCGAGGCCATTTCGCCAGAAACCAGAAGAGTCATTGCCAGGGAATGGGGTCGTTGAGATGCAGCATGCAAGGCATCAAAGGGGAGACAGTTCACTTCCTTGATGAGCTTCAGACTAAACATCAATGCGATCCCCATGAAACAGAAATGCAATACGTAGACTTTTTGACAGATCAAATACCCATCTTACCTGTCAAACCACTCATTTCGTACCCTAGAAATGGATCCCGAGTCCGCGTGGGAACCCCCATGGGGACACCATAAACGTTAATAACAGCTTAACCTTAATCGACCCCATAAAACCGACTGCTTCAATGGTCTCACTCGGATTTCTCTCCGCCGAATTGCCAAGAAACAGGACGTTCGATCCTGGATCAGGAATGGTGCGTCACCTCGGGTTTTCGACACCGAACTTGACCGGAGTCATTTCGCTGCGATGCGGGGAAGATACGACTGATTGACCAGTCCCCCGTGGGGAAGTACCACCGAGATATCCCTGCCTGATCATCGGACTGGTGTCCACAGAGATGCGGAGTCTTTATATTTATCCTGCTATCCCTCCCTCCATTGTTTCTTCCCCAGATCTGCATTCGAGCATCTCTCCTCCTCCTACTTCATTCTTCCCTCTGACAACTCGAAGCAATGGCGCCTCCGAATGAAACCGCCCACGTGGAAGACGGGCAGAAAGCCCCCGTGCACCACACAGAGTTCTCCGGCTACAATTCACAGGTCGAGCTCATCGAGGCCGCCGTGGCTGCCAGTGATGCAGAGTGTCTCCTCCCCAAGAAGGAGCTCTTCTCGCGATACTGGCCCGCCGTGACCTTCAGTATGCTTCTGAGTGTTGCTCTGGTCATGGAGGGTATGGATGTTGGTCTTATCAACAACTTCTTCGCCCATCCTGCTTATCTCAAGCGTTTCGGTTGGCCTGACGCCAACGGGAAACAGCATATCTCTACAAAGTGGCAGGGTGCCATTGGTGCTGGAAACAACTGTGGTTCCATCATCGGACTCTTGATCAATGGTTATCTGCAATCGCGATTCGGCTCTCGACGAGTTTACATGGTATGCCATTTCTCATCGCGTCTCATTTGAACGCTGCTAATCTCAGTAGTTCGCCATGTCTCTCATGGCCTGCACCATCTTCGTCCTCTTCTTCGCCGTCAACGTCGAAATGCTCCTCGTCGGTAACCTCCTCTGCGGTATCCCATGGGGTATCTTCCAGACCCTCACCACCGCCTACGCCGCCGAGATCTGCCCCGCCGCCCTCCGTGGTTACCTCACTGCCTGGGTCTCCATGTGCTGGGGAGCCGGAAGTTTCCTCGCCACTGGTGTCCTCCGTGGCTCTCTCGACCTCAAGGGCGATGCTGGATGGCGCGTGCCCTATGGTCTTCAGTGGATGTGGATTCCTCCTCTGATCACCGTCGCTTTCTTGGCCCCCGAGTCTCCCTGGTACCTCGTCCGTCGTGGTAAGCTCGAGGCTGCTGAACATGCTCTCCGCCGTCTCGCTCGCAAGGATCACTACACTGATGAGTCTATGGCTCAAACTCTCGCTCTCATGAAGCATACCAACGAGATGGAGAAGGTTGAGGCCGAGGATGCTAGCTTCAAGGACTGTTTCACAGGAACTAACCTTCGTCGAACTGGTATTGTCTGCATGGCTTGGGTCATTCAGATCCTCAACGGTCAATCTATCACTAGTTTCGCCGCTATTATGCTCAAGTCTATTGGTATGAGCAACACCATGGCTTTCAACTACAACATGATCATTCAATCCGTCAACATCATCGCCACTGGTATCGCCATCACCCTAATGGGTAAGATCGGACGTCGAACTTTCTACTTCTATGGTTCTTCTGGAATCGGTGCCTGCATGTTGATCATTGGTATTCTCGGCTTCGTTCCCAAGGTCGACAGTGTCGCCATCGTCACAGCTGCCTTCCTTGTCGTTGTCCAGTGTATTTTCAAGGTGTCTCTCGGCCCTACAACCTACGTTGTCGTTGCCGAGACTGCTTCCAACCGTGTTCGCGCTCAGACCATCGTCATTGGTCGTGCTGTCTACGTCTGTGGCCAGATCATTGTTCAGCAGCTCAACCCCCGTATGCTCAACTCCAGCAGTGATGCTTGGAACTGGGGAGCCAAGACTGGAATGTTCTACTTCGGTCTGTGCTTCATCTGGGCTGTTTGGATCTTCTTCTTCCTGCCTGAGACGATGAACCGTAGCTTTGCCGATCTTGACTACCTCTTCCAGAAGAAGGTCAACGCTCGCAAGTTCACCTCCACCCCTGTTGACTGTAAGTTATCTCCAATCTCTATTGATAGGTGTTTACTAACTACGAAACAGTGTTCGAGATTGTCGGACCTGACAGGACTACCGATAAGCTCCAGGGCGTTGATGTTGTCACTCCCGTCAACACCAACACTGCTGCTACTGAGGTTGAGGGAACCAAGAAGCCTTAATTGTGTGATGATACTTTGAGTTAATGGATATTTGGTGATGATTGGTATGACTAGCAAGCGATGTTGATATATGGGTCTATAGCGCTACTCTAGTACCTAAAGAGACTTTGGATACCCAAACATGACATGACTAGCCTTGATGAACTGTGACGCTCTGGTATAATGGCAGGCCAATTGAAATGTAAAGAAAAGTGCCTTATAGGGGAAAACTCTAATGGGTTTCTGAGGCTCCTGAATGTTCTCGCTATTGGGGTGCGTGACTTGGATTCAGGCTAGGGAGCACCATGTAGGTGATTGCTGGCGGCAATGTTAAACTTTAGGCTACTAGCACATATGAAGCGCACAGAATATTCCTTTTTCATCATATGACCATCCATTTAAAAAGCTTCAAGGATGGCCAATGAACCTTATTATAAGCCCTTCGGGTTTTGCAAAGGTAGAGACGGAACTTGGACTAGGGACATTGATCCTATCATCTAAAGGTCTGCCGAAAGTTAAAGTATTCGTGAATGTGAACCTTGAGGATTCTCAGCGAGACAGTTCGTGGATTTTCACGTTAAACTTTGAGTGGGATCCCGAACATCTAGATATACATGCTCTAGAAATAAAGCCTAGTATTAGAAGATTTTGGTCTGTGGTTAAACAAATGCAGTCATCTTGGCTTGTCCCTTTGACCTTTTTTTTCTCGTCTTGCTAAACTCGAAATAGACAGTCTTCACATTGTCAATCAAGCCTTTGACTCAGAAGACCTAACAAAAGTTGATGGACTTCCGTGCATTCGGGAGGCCTTTTAGAAGCCCAACAAGAACACTACGTGAGTTGGGCTTAAGCCCAGACCCGGAAGAAGTCGAGATGGACCATGAGTCGCAAATGGAGAGACGTATTGGAAGTGAGCCTCTGGTCCCAACTCGAGGCATCAGTCCTTCTCAGTTTATACGACCTCAAAGGGATCCAGTGTCTTCTAACCCGAGCGAGCCTTCGAGGCTACAAAGGCTCCCCAATGAGATCCTCTTGATGATCCTCGCCTGTGTATCGGACCCAGACGACAAGCCTTCCCTCTTCGCCTTCTTCGCCCTCCGTCAGGTCTCTCGTCGATTCAGACGTCTATTGCAAGTGGAGGAGTTTATTACCCACCCCTTTTCCAATAGCGGGTGCTGTCAACTGTGTTCAGATGGCCTAAGAGACAAGCACACATCGCCAATTTGTCCATCAGGTGGTCGCCATTGTTTCGACTACAAGCTCATTGGAGGAATACACGATGGGATCACGGGAGGGGCTCTGTCTACCAACGGAACAAGGAACGTACATGGAAAACTTGGTGATTTCGTCAGAAGCTACACCACATGCAAAAGCTGCCAGGAGAGCCGAGAGGACAGGATCGAGACCGGTTATTCGACAATGTGCAAGTTTTCACCTCGCGGTTTGCGGGACTTTCTTCATTGTCACTCCTGCAATGTTGACCACCCTTCTCTGTGCTTTTCCCAAGACCAGGTGAAGCTGCCGCATGGACGAGTCTGCATTGTAAATGAGGGCTATATTCGAATTTGTGACCACAAGACGGTTACCCGAGCCGACATACAACTTCTTCTGTCTAGTGAGGTGCCTGAAGATAGGCCGTTGTTCCTTACTAGCTGCTACCATCCCGAGCACAAAGTACCATGTAACTACAACGTCGACTTCACCGATCAGACTCCTAGGGTATTTGTCACAAACCCTAGCGGCTTTGGAATTATGCTGCATATTCTGTGGCAAGGGCATTCAGGTAGCGATCGATCTATTCTCCACGAAAGTGGCTATCTGCATCGACATAAGCTCAATGAGTCACTCCGAAAGATTAGGCAGAATGGAGGGCAGCATCTCCTACCACAACGTGGTCCAAATAGGCTACTTGAATGGAGCGTAATCTCCAAATTCGACCGTTCTAAAGTAGTGTCAACAGAAGAAGACCTTATCAAGCTCAGTGGCGGTTGGGGCTACATGAACCGCGATCGTCAACACAACATGTCCATTCTAGGCCACGATAAGATAGCGTGTGGTCACTGTAGGTACGACAAGAGCTGCATTGTTAATTACCATAGGAAGATATGCTTCAAGGATCGGGGCTTGAGGGGTGCGACTCATGACTGGTTTCATGCCATTGACAGGGAGTCATACGTCTATAATGGTCCTGCTGGCGTGCCTGAGGCTTGCAATAACGACGTCTGTTGCAATCACTATGTGGGCAACCAAGATACGGTTCATCTGTGGCAAGAGAACATTAATCGGGTCTGCGAAATTGGCCAAGATCGTCTTGGGGACTGGAAGTGTGTGTTGACGGCCGAAGAGAAGCAGCCTTATGAGGATGATAGGCGAACTTTGGAGCCATGGGTTCATGAAATTGAAGAGTCAGAAGGACCTCCCGCCCCAACAGAACAAACGAAACAGACGTATGAGTCACGGGAGGGCCGTGAAATTGAGGAGCTTTTGACCTAGACGAGCTTCCGAGTTATGCGAGGATCATAGAATTGAGGAGCCGGAAGAAGCTCTCGTCCCAGAGGGAACCGCGAACCCGCTTCGGCTTACATAGTATGGTAACAGCGACACTTGGGCTTCTGAT
Source organism: Fusarium lyarnte (nom. inval.) (assembly GCA_014898885.1). Lineage (NCBI taxonomy): Eukaryota > Fungi > Ascomycota > Sordariomycetes > Hypocreales > Nectriaceae > Fusarium > Fusarium lyarnte (nom. inval.). The sequence goes on from JAAVUB010000058.1 coordinate 195,075, forward strand.
TGGCTATAATGGTAAACTGGACGGGCCCATCTATAAGGGAATTGAACCAAATTGTTAGGGAATCTAGAGTTCGGCACACCGACAACTATTCTAGCAGTTATAAATCATTTTATGACACCAAAAGAGTAACCAGACCTAGTTGCCATAAAAGTGATAATGCCCTATAGCTAACAATACCATTATCCTCTCGAGATTCCTCACCTATTCCTCGGGCTTTTGCCCGTATACAGTGGTTCTGTGAAGATGCATGTTAGCCTCCAGAGACAACAGCTTCAAGTTTGCCGACGACGTACACCAATACGTATGAGTGAAGCTTTGGGTTCAACAGCTCTTTTCGCATCTCCACAAGGAAGACCTGCGCCTTTTCGTACTCCCACTATAGTTCAACTTATTAGCCTGTCGACAACATAATAATAAACAAAAGACATACTCCTAGAAGCTCCGTCAAGCTGCGGATGGAGAAACCTTCCAATCCTTGTAGCAGGAATTGTCGGTTCCATGCACCCCACTGCTTTAGATCCTTGTCTTTCGCCCAAGTACCAATGGGCACTTTGACCTTCTTCTCGGTGATGTTCTTCAAGCCGGCCTTCTCGAATACGTCGGCGGGGTTCCAGAAGAATGGGTTGCCGATCTTTTCTGCTACTTGATCAAAGATCTTGACCCAAGTTTTGAGTGGAGATTCGGGGCTCATGGTATCATCGTCAGCCCTGGCATCGCCCCAGAGCTCGACATGCTCGATCCAGCCACCTGGCTTGAGATGTCTATAGCCATATTAGAAGAGCTCTGCAAAGATGGGACACATGATGCGGTCTACCTTTGAGCTTTCTTGAGAAGTTCAGTCCAATCTGGGACTGTGCCAGTCATGTAACGAATATGAATGAAGTCAAACTTGTTCTCGGGAAATGTCCATTCTTTGTTGATATCGTCGACTTCAAATCTGCAGTTAGGTGGGATGAAGTTTGGCTGGATGGGCGAGAGATCAACACCGATGACTTCAGCTGATGGGTGTAGATCTGCCATATCACTGGCATCATCAGTACATAAAGACTCCGACATCCTTGCAGGACTATAATGACTCACATGGCCCAGATTCCGGTGCCGCAGCCAACATCAAGTACATTCTTTGAGAATCAGCGGATGGGGATTAAATTCGATCAGAAGCGACAAACCTGCGGATTCTTGCCAATCGGAGCTTCATACAACTTGCCGTCGAGGACTGCCCGAAACAACTCATGACTAGGCTCAGTTAGAGAAGAATGAGATTACCAGAATCCAGAAATACAACTTGCATTAAATCTTCAGCCTCTTGCTGGCGATCGTCATTCGCTCCCCTGATTGTGTGAGTAACAAGCAATACCTTGGGCGTTCTGAGGGCTCACCAGTAGGTTCCGTCGCCATATGCGTGGAATCGTCGGCCATGAACCCACTTGTAGTTCAGAATAGAAGAGCGCAGGGACTCGGTATCAGTAACATCCGTTCTAGGCCATATTAGCGAAGCCTACCCCGGTGTCAGTGCACGCCTTCTTACGACAAAGAATACGCAGAGTCAGAATCAGTGTCCTGAAAGACTACATCAGCAGGGTAGCAGAACTACATGAAGGAATGACTGACAGGCTGAATGAATCCATCTCGTGCCTGCTGCGCGGGGGTTTCAGCTGCCTCTACAGCCTCAGGCGGAGACTGAGGAGACTTTGCTGACTTGTCTGGAGATTTTGGCGAAGACATCGCGAGAAGGGAGGATAAGCGAAAAAGGCCAAGAGATCTGACAGGTAAAATCTGTTGGTCTCAGTCTGACTGCAGCTTGCAGAAAGATGAAACGGGTTGTGACAGAAGAAAACTCAGATGGCGGTCAAATTATTTATCTCGCATTGCCTGACTCCCCCACCTATTTCATGCATGGGTGAAGTGTTCTGTGGGGAGGAGGTGCATTGTGAATGGGCCATGAGAGAGTTGTGATGCAACCCTGCCACTACGAAGATCTTAACCATTTTAATCATCCCCGTATTTGCACCTTTACGTGGACATCGACCAAGATTTCACTGACAGAAATTAAGGATAATCGTTCGAAGCAAATTGGCATGAATTTATGAATGGGGATGCCATGATGCATGATAACACAAAAAGAACAAGCTGTCATCCCTGGCGATCGACTCTGGGACTGCTTAAGCATTTTGTTTGGTCAATATACGACTTGCAGATACGACTTTTCTAAAAGAACAATGAATCCCTCAATTGTGCGGTAGTAGGTCCAACATGATTTAAGCCACAGGACTGAGCTGGCTTGTATGGTCCGAGGCGTCGGAACAGTTAATGGGAGCATGCGATTGGATTCCCATTTTTGCTGAGCCATGATACTGAATATTCCCAGGCCTGCACCGCGTTGGAGGTCAATGAGGAGTCTCGAGTTGAAGATGTTGAAAATGGTGCTTGGCAACCGACGAGTAAGTACTTATCGCCGAAGTTTCGTTTATATTGGATCTACAAGAAACTGTTAGCGCATGAAATGTAACAAAGACTTCTAAGCATACCTGCATTGCCACCGCTGAACAATACTTTGCGCATTTCAAGATTGGCTTAATTTCTCTCGTTGACATAGCGCAAGCTTTAGCTTTAACTATCATTGGAACAATGCTTTTGGGTCACAGGCATGTTCATTGTGTGTCCTAATCGGAGCGACACAGTCTTGACTGCGACGTTCCGGGTGTACCAGAAGAATAGTCCTCATCGTCTATTGACATTTGGTCAGTACATAGAGCTTCAGATGAGTGAGAATACATACCCGATTCATCATCATCACTTTCGCCCGAGTCCGAATCCTCGTCATCTGTTTCTGGGAAAGGATTCCAATGATCTTCCATTGGTTAGCACTTGTCTCTGAGGGGAGTTGCTTGCATACTTAAGTCATGTACTCCCTCTAGCAAGATAGGGAAGTTGCTGTTAAAACAGCTGTTGATGACGGCGAGTACGAACACACCGATATACATGATAGCATATCCAAAATCCATGATGAAGTCGTATGACTGTTGAGAGCTGAGTGTTGTTTTATTGTTGAGATGCCGACGTATTGTAAAGCAAGGGGAGTGATCACAGACAGAATAAAAGGTTAAATCAAGGGGAGAAACTTCAGGTCATACTTCACTTGGGAGCCATGTATTTATAATAGAAGGGAACTTTATTTAAGTTCCTTATTAAAACCTTTACTCAACGTTTGACGAGGGTAGAAGTTCAGCAAATAGATAGACTCAGAAACCTGACATCCGCAAAGTCAGAATGCATTTCTCGGGTCTTGCGATAGGCTGCTTTTAACCTGAAGATAGCTGTAGCCATTTGGCATAACCAAACTTGAATTCAGCTTGAAGTTGAGTTTCATCTGATAAACCTTATCCGCCATCAGCCACCTGTCTCGATAGCAATTAAACTTTTCCTCTTAAGCTTTTAGAATCACTACGAAGAATTTTAACCCCGAAGGCTTCATCATTCATGTGATATCATCAGTCTTTGGCAGTTGTGTGGGCAGTTAGTATGTTGCCTGAACTTTGTTCGTGAGAGCATTATTATGAGTCAATAGAGCTGACAGCTGAAGCTTCCATCCCGTGCGTCACTCAACTTCACCAATCTTATTCATAGTGTGTCGTTCGTGCATGCCATCTTACTTTGCGTAACTGCCATGGCGATCAAAGAGGCTATGGTATGGTTTGGTAAATTCAAAGATTTAAGACTTACAAAAAAACATATTCAGAAACCAAATATGGGTCGCACGAATGATAGACAGCTCTCTCGCTGGTATCGGCATTACCATCGCAGGATATTATGTCGAATGCAAGTATGACCTACCACAAAGACAGCTGCCGGCATTCTGACAGCAACATGCAGGATCGGGTTTATACAAACCTAACATGCCATATTGATTTTTTTACTTCAACCTTGGAACCTGACCACCTCGTCCATACCCCCATCTCTTTCTTTCTGCCCTGTTACATCTTGTTCCGTGTCTTGGGGGCGTGTTTGGTTGCACATGTTACATGGCAGTACTTGTTGAGAACTGGAGCGCTATGGAACTCTCAATTGGAGCCTCCGATATTGCCATATTGGATTCCTGGATGGTGCCAGACAGTATGGGTCCTATCACTTTGAGAGTATTGCTTTGTATTATGTTCTTTACCTTAAGATGTTCGTTTTACAAATCATTCGCAGCACAAGCCGGAGGTCACTCAGTGGTCAGATACTCACACGGCAAGCTTCGACGGGCAAGAATTCTTCCTGATATGGCAGAGTTTGGTTGCCATCCTTTCGAGATAGTAATTGCCTACAGAAGAGGCAGTACAGAAATTATCTCTCGGCTGGGCCACCTAGATTAGCTCGAATCAGTCTCGCCGGCAGATCTTCATCCCTTCTTTCACAGTTTCAAGTTTCCAGGGAATTCAATATTCATCAAGGAAGGTTTACAATGAACCCCATGTTAAACTGCCTGTTTGAGACAAATACACATGATCAGTGCCCTCCGTGGTTATGAGCCTCGAGGGTCCGCCGCCTCATCTTCCAGGTCTCGCGAAACATGATATTTTGATATGAAAGCGCTCATAACCACATCCGTCTTACAACTTGACAGATAATTTAATCAATATAGGGCAAAGCTTTTAGATGAAGTGTGACACTGTCTTCTGCCGGCGGATAAGATGTATAAGTTTTGTGTTTCTGCTCCCATTCTGCTAGCCGTCATCTCACCCTCAACTCTTTCTCATTCAGGCGCATCTCTGTATGCTGACAATGAAGCTCTCAATTGCGAGCATCGTCACTCTTGCTGCTACGTGGCAGGAAACAGCATGGTACAGTATGTCCTCTTTTCCTTCCACCATCTGCCTCTCTTACCTCCTCCAGTGCCATTCTACGATAAAACAGAGAGTTGCAAAGTCGACGGCAAAATAGAGTAACAGAGACTCAAAGGAAATCAATTCGACTGCAACGCTTTCGGCACCAGCATGGACAACGTTGAGTGCCTATACTTGGTGAAAATTGAACGGAACAAAAAAGGATGTAAAAGTTTGTATGAAGCTTAATCGGCGAAGTCCAGGCTAAGCACAAACTCCTACTGCCCATTCAATCCCTAAGCGGACTGCAGAGAGACAAGTATTAATAAGGAGTCTGATCAGTACGTGACTAGTATTAGAAGTATGTTATTCACTATTACATCTCTTGATGAATATATCGTCCACTGGAGTTACCCTAGAACCTTAGCATTTCCCCCACAGCCTTAGTCACAGACACTTTCTTATCAATATCTTATCTTATCTCCTGATTCAAGGCACCGCTCCAGTAAACAAATCAAGGGCCGACCATTAGCCCACGCATAAACCTGCTTTCCAGAGACGGGTAAACAGTTTCTCATCCACCAAGCCTTGGCGGACCCATTCCCCGCTGTTGATTGCAACATAGTCGGAGCTAAATGAGCTAATTCTCATAGCTACCTACTATAAACGGCTTAAGCTTATCATCGGCTAACTTTGCTATTGATAAGCTATGCGGATCGGCGGGGAAGTTCAGTCATTATGCTCCCGATGTATGACGATCGTCACGGACTAGGAAGGTTGTTCGGCGAGATTTAAAAGACGAAATGCCCGCATGAGGGGGTTATAATGTCTCCTCTTTGTTGTTGGACTCTGAAGCTTCACTGGAACAATGACGCTTCGCACTGCTTTCACCGCGTTTTTGTGCGCTGGCTTGGCCACTGCAGTTCGGTATAACAATAACCAAGTTGCCCTTACGAAAGACAGTGAAGAGGCTGCCAAGAACTTCCCTGAGATCAAGCCGATTGATCTCCAGTCACCTGCTTTCATTGATCCCAAGAGCGTCGCCGCTGGATTCGACAATGGCACAAGCGGCCCAACAAGTGACGCTACTCTGAGTATGTTCTCGATGCATCTTCGAGATCTATCTACTAACATTCGCAGACTACTTCCTCGAGAGTCTTGCGTCCCGCAATGACTGGTTGACATACAATAACCCATCCTTCAAGTCCGACGAAGGGCGCTCAATTCCCTATGTCTTCCTCTCCACGTCGTCCCAGCCTCAGATCAAGGCCAATTCATCTTCATCCGAGAAGCTCCGCGTCTATCTCCAAGGCGGTGTCCACGGAAATGAACCCGGCGGCGACCAGGCCCTCCTGGCGCTGCTCGGCAAATTTGACGCCAACTCAACCTGGACAGCATCAATCCTCGAGAAAATGGACATTATGATCTTGCCACGTTACAACCCCGATGGCGTCGCCTACTTCCAGCGTTTTCTGGCAACAGGATACGATCCCAACAGAGATCACATCCGTTTCGCAAGTCAGCAAACTCGTGAGGTCAAGGCGCTGATTGTTGACTTTGCTCCTCATGTCATGGTAGACGCTCATGAATACAGCGCCAATCGTGCTTATGGCCTCAAAGATCAGTGGGCGCAAGCTATCGATGGTCAATTTGATCCCATGAAGAATTTGAACATTCACAAGGATATTCGAGAATACTCCGAGGAGGTTTTCGTGCCCAGAATTGCTGGTGCTATGGATAAGCTGAACCTGCGCTGGAGTCCATATATCACTGGAAACGCTAGGGAGGAACCTCTGGTGTTTACTCAGCTTGATACTCAGGCACGAGCGGGAGATGTTTCATTGGCGCTTACACAAGTCATGGTCTTCCTCACTGAAACTCGAGGTATCGGTCTAGGAAGCCAGCACTTTCAGCGACGCGTTGCTTCAGGACTCACCATGATCGAAGCTATTGTCCAAACAGCCGCCGACAAAGCTGAAGAAGTTTACGAAGTTGTCGAAGGTGCCCGCCAGAAATTTATCGATGGTGTAGACGAAGTCATCGTTACAGATTCCTTCCAGCCCACCAACCGGACCTGGGACTTCGTCGACCTCCCAACCGGCGAACTCGTCGAAATCCCCGTGCAATTCCTCAGCTCAACACCGGTGAAATCCAACCTAACCCGCTCTCGTCCCGAAGCGTACATCTTCCCGCAAGCATGGAAAGAAGCTGCCGATCTTCTTCGCCTCAACGGCGTTGCTGTCGAAAATATTCGGTCTGAGTTTCGCGGCAAGGTTGAAGCTTATAACGTTACGAGCATCGAGTTGGCTAGTACTGTTTATCAGGGTACGGTATTGAACAAGGTTACAACCGAGATTAAAAAGAAGGAGATTGTGATGCCGGCGGGGAGTTTTTGGGTGTCGACGAAGCAGGCTGCTGCGGGATATGCGTTCACTGTTCTTGAGCCGGAGAACATTGACTCGTATGCTACGTTTAATATCTTGCCAGTTAATGTCGGGGATGAGTATCCTGTTTATAGAGTATTGGGTTAGTTTGTTTCCGTATCACCTGATCTACATAATCGCAACTGCGAAGCATTCACCCAAGCCTCGATTTCACATGCTGCTCCTTAGGGTGGTTTGGATTCATTTCGAATGACTTTGTGTGGCTATTATTTTCCTGTACAAAGACTAATTGCCTACCTTAGTAAAGAAACAGACAGTCTTGTGATGGCATTCTCAATCTAAATCATCCCTCACCCCTACCCTCATTTCCATGGGTCTGATGTATACTCAAGAAGCGATTCAGTGATTGTCTCAAACATCGGCTCCACGGGCCTCTCATAGATCGCCTTGCTCATCTCACTTGCCTGGATAGCCCTGGCCATCGAATCAACATTCAGGGACCCAAGCTGCTCGGCAACCCGTGACAAAGAACTCTCAGCCAGCTTTCTTTGCTGCTTCAAATAAAAGAGAATGTTATGCTCAATTGTCTGGATATGTTTCCATGACTCACGAAGTTTACAAAGCTCAGCATGACGTTCCTCTCCGTGGATGCCAGACTCAAGCCTGTCGACAACATCAAGGACGAGTTCACAGTACTCGCGTTCCCGACACTTGAGCCGAGATTTGAGGTCGACGATGAGAGTCTCGAGATCTTGCCAGATTTTGCCGACCTCTGAGGGCTCGGGGAGGGTAGTGAAGCGGACACGCGAAGACATCGTCCTGATGGTAAATTTCTGGGGGTATGAGTGTTCTGATAGAAAGAAGACCTGTTGAAGTTAGTATGAGAAGTGGTTGTGACTTACCTTCTGAACGGTGTCCTAAATGAGAATGAGAGGAACCTTCATCATCTAGGGAGAAACTATGCTTTTATAGCCAAGAGCGTATCCTTGAGTAGAACTACCGCTTCGTTCGTCGCCCAAAGCGTATTAAGTGTCATAGGTTCCAGCAGAACAGGACTACTGAACAAGGGAATCATGCGACTGTTCGGGAATCTGTATCTTTTTCTTGTTGAAATGTCATGATTAGCATCGAGTGAACAATAAGCCATGAGTGCCATTGATAGGTAGACAAACAAAATTTGTACAGTGATGTTCATCTCTGCGAACTTTCCGTTCGTACATTGTGAGATAATGTTCCAAAAGAGCCCGGGTCGAGATGAACAATCCAGATAATACAATAAACAGTGTCACTAAGAGCTATCGCATGCCTGAATTTTGATATGAGTATCATCTTCAGATTTAGCATTGTTGGTCAATGAGAAGGCTATTTTGTGGAAACTTGTTTTTTTGTTTGTCAGCCTTGAGATGGCCGCTATCCCCAAATTGGAAATCGCCGGCTCGGCGGTTACTCGATCCGTCTTGGGGCATGGAATCTGACAAAACCGTGCCGTAAACGCGTGAGATCAAGTTATTTCCTCTTTCAACACTACACTACCAGATTGCTGCCTAAGCTCAGACTGGGCCTCATATACTTCAAATTAGTCGGTGTTCCCACGAACTTTTGGCACTTGCGTCATCTTCGCGACAATGGGTAATCCTCCTTCACCAAAGTCTTATCGGGATGACCCTGATGCCGTGTCGCTGCACACGACAGCGGGGGAACCCTCATACGCCCACGTCGAGGACGACGTTCTCAGCGGCGATGAAGCGCCGCCGCCTGCATACCATGATACGCCGACTCTAGGGTCAGACACTCCAGCGACAGCTGCTAACGACAGCACCTATATCGAAGATGAGCTTCTTCAAACAGGCGTCACCCGGCCCGAGTCTCATATGGCCTTCACCTCTAACCGCATCGGTCAAAAGCGTACCCGTATCGGCAACGAAGTGAACGCCGTACGTGATCCCCGCTCCGATGCGGATCCAGTATTTCTCGAGAAATGGATCAGAACTATGGCGACGTTTCCTCCTTCGCCGTATATCAACATAACGGGAACTCACAAGGAAACCAAGCGCGATAGTGACGGCAAGAGCAAGCGTGAGGAGGTCACTGATTTCAGGATCATGGTAAATTTGCAGAATTATCTGTATCCCAATTTCATCACGGGTGCTATTGGCTACTCGACCCTCAAAACCGTTGAGAGTGGCGAGAAGACATATCGCGGCACGGTGTTGAAGAAACGTCAGGCTGGCGTGAAAGGCGACATCGAGGTTGGCCATGCGAAACCGACGTTGAAGGAATGGTGTCACCGTTACTGTGCTAAAGCAGCCAGCACCAAAGTGTATGTTTCACCTCTTGGCTTAAGTTCCTTTCTAACGAGTCTCAGGTTCCGTTTGACTAGAACAGTCACCGGCATGGATGAGGCCCTCTTCCGTGATCGTCTGACAAATTATGTCCGAAGCTCCAACTACAAAGGCAATCTCACCATCGAATTCCCGGTCGCCGACCGAGCGGTCGACATCTATTCGTCCAATCGCCTGAACACGTGGCGCCTTACAGCCTGGATCTGCTGGATCTTTTATCTCACGTTCCTCTGGATCTTTTCATGGCCAATCCTCTTCTTCATCACCAAGCGATATCAAGTCGTCAGCGCCGAATGGCCATTCTCTCGGACCGACGCAAACGGCCAGAAGAGCTATACCACCGTTAGCGAGCAGCAATGGGTTGACTTGTATGGCCCCGCCATCAAGCAGCTTTGTCTGGACCGATACGAGGGCTTGGCGGGCGATGCGTTCTTGAATCAGGTTCTAGAGAGGGGGGAGGCGAACACGAGAAACGAGGGTGTTGATACGAGAGCTGCTCTGGGAGTCGCTGCCGCTGCCTTCCAGGGCGGACGATTCAATGCTGTCAGCGGTGCGAGGAGCCTGATGCGAATCGCTGGGGCGTCGAGCGACCAGATTGGTTGGGGGTTTGATACATGAATGTAGGAGGATGGTGGAAAGTAAACTCACAGTATCTTTATACCGAGGAAGCTTAGACAAGATAGCTAACGACGAAGTAATACCTTAAGTGACTTGGATGAACGAGCGCGGCTAGTACGTTCAAAACTCTGGGTAACCGATTAACAGCAAAAGCGGTCCGAGAACTGTTTAGGCAAAATTAACTCCCAGTTGACATCTGGGAGTCTTACCGTAAATGCATCGTGATTAGGTTATATCATTCAAACCACTGACTATTAACATTTCAAGCACACGACATCCAACACCACGTCCCGGGAGCGAGAAGCGCCCCCCTCGGCGAATTGAAACTTCAAACAAGATACGGAAACGTTGTTCAGGCACATGGCTGACCCAGGAAGTACTTCTGCTTCTTCATTGGATGTCCCGATTCCAGTTGGTTCTGGGAATCCATGACGTCGTCAGCCGTCAAGGTTCCCTTCATACCCTGTTTTGCATCTACAGCCTTGCTTGGGATTCAATATTAATAAAGGCCAAGTTCACATTTTGTACTGTACTGACTGGTTCAAAGGCATCGGACTATACATTACCAGCAATAACTAATCGAAGAGCCAAAGTACACAGTGTTGCCTAGACTGCTCACCTTGAGGTCAAGCATATCGAAATGACCATTGACATATATAGCCTACCTTCCCCGACTGGATTAGAAGCACAGTCGTCTTTTTGTTTTATACAGGATATGTTGCACCATGGCTAGTGTTGAGGAGACCAAGTTCACACGCTTGGCTCGGTTCCCGCTTCCTCTGGCCATGACGTGTATGATCACTGTTGTCTCCTGTCGCGTCGATGGCGTCGAGTGCGTTTTTGAGTGTTTTGACGCCGAGGGCAAGGCCTGCTTTCGTAATTTTCCATTGCCAGAGCTCCTAGTGTCGGTACAATATTAGCCGACGGCGGGCGAGGAAATTCGAACGACATTCGAGCGCATCTATATTTCCAGAAAAACTGGGACGCTCCAATCTGTCGGAACTCAGCTAGCATCTTTTCTGCGTTCCAAAATTAGCCAGGGTTGAAGTTGGTTTTGATGAAGGAGCTGTTATCGATGAGTTGGACAAATGCGTTGCCATGACCTCGGTGCAACTGAAGTCCAAAGTACAGCCGATCATCTTGAGCTAATGATGCGAGTGAACGTTCTATAATCAGTCGCATGGTCTCTTTGCGAAGTATGACCTGTTGAAAGATCTCCGAGCACAGGAAGACGATAGGTTCGCCATCTAGAGTAAACGTGTAGGCGCCATCAGGCATTCCAGCCTTAGGCAGAGAAATGATCTCTGCTAACCATTGTGCTATGTCATCGAATAAGACATCGGCTGCCATTTCAAAGGCGTCCTCTCCTATTTCATGCCCTGCATATATTTCCAAACCCTCAAAAGAGTTCAGGCGGCTAAGCAATGTCCGAGAGAAAATGACATTGAGCATGCTGACCTGATGGTTGATGCGCAATTGCGGATTCTCTTTGCAGAAAGGGACAAGGCCCGCAGCGTGGCATTCTTGACGACCTACAGAGGGGTAGTCTTCAATAATTGCCAAACTACGAACGCAAATTCGTTTATTGACGGGAAGCTGGCTGAGCCAACATATGGCTGCGGAAGCGGCGGAGATGCGAAATTTCGCACGATATTCGTGTGTGTGGCGTTCATTGGGCGCCCAGTATTCAAGAGTAGACCAAAGGCGATCGTCTTTGAACCTACGCCCCATTTCTGCAAGAACGTCAGTGTGGGGTACGTCCCAAGGATTGAAGCACTGGTCAAGAAAGTTCAAGAGCCGATCGCTGCCGCTATATTCCCAATCTGGAAGTGCTTCGTCGATAGCCCTATGGAACTCTCTCGTGGCTCTCTGGGCAAGATTACGCAAGGTGAATTCGAGGGCCTCACAAAGTGCGGATATACCAGAGGCCTGCCGCCGAAAAGGGTCGACTGAATATGTGAAGGAATTCGTGAAAGGCCAGTATTCAGTCTGTCTCAGATCGAATTGACCTAGCACACGGGTTTGTTGGCTCAGGGCATCTCTGAGGTGCGGTGTGAACCAGGGAAAGCTTTGTTCAATGCGAACCCAGATTTGTTCGGTGAGAAAACGATTTCCCAAAGAGGAGAACGAGGTTTACTTGTTGCTGAAGTTGAGCGAAGAGGAGATAGTCGAAGCGGCCTGCCCAGGGACGTAATTCGGGATTGTAAACTGTAGAGATGGTAATTCTATTGTATAATAGAGGCATGTCTCTGCTCTCGTGAGCTGTAAGGCGGCACGTGTACATCAGGGCGAGGTCGACCGGTTTGCCATTGGCGGCGGCGAGCTTTCGGGAGATTGGCTGGAGGAAATAGCCGTCAGCGGCAGTGTAGTAGTATTCGTATATAATGCGTCGAAGTTCGGGGGGCAGACCCAAGAATGGTGATGAAGACATGGCAGAGGGGTCCGACTCAAGCCAGCGAAGCGGGCCAAGCAACAGTGTTAGCGGAGAAACAATAGGCTAGACCAGAATACTGGGAGATTCTGCTTGGTACGGAGCAACTGTACCAGTGAAAAGGGAAACAATTGAAGGATGACACTTTTACGATACTGACATGTAGGATGACAGGTGTGGCGGCGATATAAAAGGGTGGACGAAAGAGAAAACGACGAGTCTAGTGCGAAGAGGATTGGCGCGGGGCTTTATAACCAGGCCATGTCGCACAAGTTGGTTAATGAGACTATAGGGACACGAAGCCTGGAAATTTGAGTTTGGCAGCTGAACCTTAGGCAGCAGCCCGCCCGTATTCTGACTCAGTCTCACTGTGCAATGGTGTCTAAGCTACGCGACAGCATCAATGAATGGATATCAACATGTATGTCGCGGCGGGAGCAAGATGAAAGTGTTTGGTGTATTCTGTTTTATTGAAAAGTCAAAATGCCAATACAGCAATACGCAAGGTATAGCCAAAGGCGCCAGATAGCAAGATAACAAGATTAGATACTTATTTTCAGCATAACACAATGTAAGGCATCATACACTACGCCAAAGAACACAATAACCTTAATATTAAGTCTCGACAGGTCACACAGCTGCTGCCTTGAACCTTAAAGATCCAACCGAACAAGTGGCCTCAATCCACGAGGATAAAGAGGACTGCAATGATGGTTAGCTACAACGTTCCAGAACAGACAGATCGATCAGACACTTACTGCTTCCCCCAGCCTTGGCAGGCCGAATGATCTCTCCATCGTCACCCTCTCAAGGTGATCATCGCCAAGGCTCCAACCCCAAAAACCCATATCCAAACAAGCCAAGAACCCTCACTTCCATCACGCTGTAATAAGTCCCAGTTAGTTTGCTGGCGACGATGGCCGAAGTAGCAAGTACAGGAACTCACAGATGAGCCGCTGCGCAATCGACATCAACGATCAATCCGGCCCCAATTTTCCCATCGATATAGTCAATGGCTACGTCGACTGTAATGATTGTTAATGCTCTGGTAAGAGGCGTGAGGAAATGCTAGAGATAGCTGCTTACCGCTCCTCCAACAAAGATCAAACTCGAAGACATCCCGAGTTTGTATTCCTTTCTTCACCGTCGCAAAGTCAAGAGCAGATACCTGCCCTATACCGACAAATTGCAACCAATACAGCAAGTCACTAAAGTTAATAATCAGCAATAGCAAGGTAGCCGGGATATAGAAAAGACAGACATCTCGCAATCTTCGATTGCCCAGCACGGCTCCTCGGTGCCAACCAAGACGTATCCTCAATCAGATACATCACAGGCCAGATGGAGGCACTAGAAGACCTAGCCGATCGCTTAGAACAGGGTCACAGCGTATCGGCGCAGCAGCAGGACTTCCTCAACATCGCATCCGTTGGCGGCAACCTATCAATGGCTTCAGTAGGGGCTTACTGATTGCCGGCTTTGACAAACTTACGGCCCATATTGGGCGTGGTTCATCGAGTTGAAATGCAACGTGCAGGTGGTCGAATTGACGGTGTAAATGCTTCGAGTGCTCAGGTCAGCAATGAATTGACGACGACGACATGCTAATACCTACTTGTATCGTGGGAATCGAGGGTTCTTGTGGAGTGAAGGAGGGGAAGTGAGGGGCAAAAGGCAAATTGGGGAAAAAGAAGGCTGCGATGAGAAATTGTTAGTAAAGGCCCCATGGACGGGAATGGATGACTCACTTTTGGCGTTGGGGAAAAACTGTGAATGCTGGCGGAGGGATGTTAGTTGGTACACAAAACGCCAAAGGAATTGGAGAATGGCTCACTTAGCGGACCGAGGCTGGCTTGGCGGGCTACTAATAGATTGGATCAGGTCGCAAGACAACGCAGAGCACAAGTGCGACGCCGATGGACAGGCTGACGTACAAAATACGAGTTGAGGATAAACACAGTTGAATAACACTTGGGCCACCTAATCATGTCGCTCTCCCATAAAGCCACGCCTTGAATTCATCGAGTACATTGAGTGGCTGGGAGCCAGAGGCAGATGACTCAACCGATTTGAATCGGGAGTCCCGTTTGGCGTACTCAAACTGGGGGATCTCGAGGTAAGTGATGGCCCAGTCGGCAGCGATCTCGGGCTTCTCGGAGAGCATCCTGTAGAAGTCTGGTGGCCGAGTGCAGTGTAGAGAGCTATTCAGCCTGTCACTAGAATCTCACATTGGATGAACGCGTGGAAGACGGTCTCGTCGGCGGCTCCACATGCACAAAGCCGAGTGTCGTGGGCCTGAACCATGGTTAGCAGTGTTGACTCGTTGCGGGAGAGGCTGGTAGGGTTGACTTACGCCAATCCGGTGCAAGTAACTGTTGAAGGAGATGACTTCGGTTCCGCACTGTATCAGCATGGTGCTTTGTGCTCGAGATAGGCCGCGGTAGCGCTGGAGGTTGTGAGGTCCCCATCCAGCCTTGTCCATAACGGCTGCGCTGCGAAAACGTGAACGCTGCTCATCGCCCTCCTCAAGACATCAGTTCCAAATCTTGCTTGACATGTCTTGCGAGTCCTGCTTGGCAATCTTGGTCAATGCCTTCCTCACCATTTTGGGTGGCATGCCACAAACTTTCCTGTCCTTACACGACTCGTTAAATCTCTCCAGAAGGTATCTGGCCGGTTGGTCCAGCGCGTGGTATAGATGAAGGTCGAACTCGGCTGGCGTGTTGCCATGCTGTCGGATTCTGCGAAGTCTTTCGTAGTCTGGAGTGTCTAGGGAGCGCGCCCTCTGCAGGGCCGCGAGCCTTTCCAGATAGACGAAGATGTCTTCAACGTATACCTCCTTCTCGACCGCTCGCCCAGCAGTGCGATCCAGAAGCTGGATGAGGTGAAGCCCGGGAGCTTCATATTGGTGCTGCGATCGGTAAGAAACGACCAGATGAAACCGAGCATCCATTCCGGTAGGCCGGTCTCCTGGAGAATCTTCATGAGCTTGACCCACTCGACTCTGTCGTACGCGCCCATGATGTCAAGCCCCATGATAGTAGCCAGTCACCGGATCTTGCCTATCCAGGGGTAGTAGACATTATTGAACA
The DNA here is from genome assembly GCA_014898885.1 of Fusarium lyarnte (nom. inval.). NCBI lineage: Eukaryota > Fungi > Ascomycota > Sordariomycetes > Hypocreales > Nectriaceae > Fusarium > Fusarium lyarnte (nom. inval.). The sequence goes on from JAAVUB010000058.1 coordinate 210,750, forward strand.
GATACTGGAGCGCCTTGGTGGTGCACTTACCAAGAGTACTAAACTATACGTCGGGGAAGAGGTTGTGCTCAACAGCAAACTGTTGAAGCCGACAGGTGAAGATCTTCTCGAGAAGCTTCCCCATGCAGGGAAGCAGGGCGACCAGTCGCCAGCTCTTGGGCTGCTCGTAGTCATCTTTGCCTGCCTTTCGCAGCATGACTGTGCAAGCCCGTTTGAAGGTCGCGGGATGATGACCGAACTTGAGACAGGCTGCAAACAGGTGGTGAAGGTAGGGCAAAAGCTCCTCTTGCGCCATCTTCATACCCTCGTAGATTAACAGGTCTGGCCCTGTGGCCTTACCAGTAGGTGCGCCTGTCATCAGACTCTTGACCTCGGGCTTGTCCAAGTCCTGCGACACAACGGAAGGGACTGTTTCAGAGTCGTCAGGTGGCCGGTCGGGGGGGACTAGCTGTTCGTCACTGGTCCCGTCTGGCCAGATGACCTGTCTGAAGCAGCCAGCCATGCCATCAAGCGTAAGATCTGTAGAATTGTCAGCCTTGAGCTGCCGGATGGGCATAAGCGCCTTCCTGTTCCAGCTGGCGCCCCTTCTGGCCCAAAGGTAGAGTCTTCTGCGTTTTGCAATGTCTTGGGAGAGTATGCGATGTAAATAGGCGGAGCACTCCTTATGAATGACGTTTTGCGCAACGCCCTTGACCTTGTAATGCTGTTGACTCTCTGGGGTGACGCCGGAGTTGCATTCTCTCTCCGCCGCCAGTTTCAGAAGATCCTCGGCTCGGCCGGGACTTGGGACGCTTGGACCCTGGCGGCGAGGCTAGAGGTACCAGCGTCTCGATGGCTGGACCGAATGCCTGCACCACCTTGCATGCGTAGTTGTCGATTATGGCGGGGCTGTTGAGCGCCGCGAATCCAAGAGGTTTCAGTGACTCGCCAGTACACGCACGAAACTTGTCGGAGTCGGCGAGCTCCCAGAGATAGAACGTGCCGGGCACTCGGTTGACCTCGAGGTTCAATGTTCTCATAGTGACACGGTGATCAGAATCGAAGCCTGGTGCGTCTGGTAACTGCCATTTGCGAACAAACGGGATAAGAACCGAGCTGGCGAAAGTGAGGTCAATGGTACTGCTGTACTCGCCAGCAAAGCATTTCCCTCGGGAGTAGGTGGGAAATCCAGGGGTAGTCAAGAGCTCCATACCGACCTGCTTTATGCCATTGGCGAGCTCGATGACCTGGCTTTCGATCTTGGTCACTTTCTCGCCACCCCATACCGGATGGTGAAGGTTGAAGTCGCCGACAAGAAAGACTTCACCAGTTGCAGTGACCTTCTGGAGGAGATCCGGGACCTTGACCTTCAGCTGATTGTGGATATTGTGAATTGCAATGGTTGTATCATCACTGATCCGCAGTAGCAGTGTAGCGGCCAAACCAAAATTCACGTTGTCGTGGAATTCCACATCCCAATCTACAATTTGGATCGAGTTATGTATCAGGTAAGCAGCTGCGTATAGCTTCTCCATTTCCAGATACTTGCTCGCAATTTAGATCGCTTTCATTTCTTGGTCTTTGCTCGTTCATTACCCTTCGCTTTGGAAAACGTTGATGGATGCGGAGAGGGATTTCCATGAAGGCGAATCTGGTATTTAACTGGCTGATAGACCATAGCATAGATATAACTTTGTATGTTTGGCTAAATACTGCTCTACGAGGAATCTATAGGAGCATACGATGTTGGCCTAAACTCCAAGCTTCTACCCTTATAATATTGCCACGGCGTTTCCGGGACTGGCAACTCCGCCGGGTACTTTGAGAGGCACACTCGTCAAGAAGAATGTCCAACGCTTTCTCTCCCTGCACTTCTCCGCCAACTCCTCCAGATCAAAGAGCTCACCGATAGGCATTCCCCATCCCGCCAAAGCCCATTGATGAATACTAACATCAGGATGATTATACTCACCCGTCGCAGGGCCTCTTTCAAAGCCAGCTGCATCAGATGCAATAGCTGAAAAGCCGGTGTCCCAGAGCCATCTAAGGGACTCTTTAGTCGCTTCGAGGCCCAAAAGACCTCCGGGCTGGCGGCTGGGAAAGTTCTCTTGATCATTGGGCGAGAGAGCATTGTAGTGTGCTGTAAAGCCGACGCGGATGAAGAGGATATCGCCTTGGCGGAATCTGATATTCTCTTCGGTGATGATAGCGCGGATGTGGGACATCTCGACGGCATTGGTCTGAAAAGGGGAGAGAGAGATGTTGTTGCGTTTGGACCAGGAGTACCAGTCTATGAGAACACCACGACCGATGATGCCACCGCTGTTGGCATAAGCTGTGAACAAAATGTGAGATAGGGATTATAATTGGATTCATTTTCGTGGGCTTACCATCGATCCCAAGAGTCTTTGACTGCGGAACAAATTCCTCCTGTTTGTGACCCAGGTAGAACTGCCCAGTCCTTTGATACCCTACGAAATGTCAGCACTGTCATGACCACAACGTAATGGTCCTTACCATAGTGCCTGAAACCATCCCATTGTGTGCTACTCTGTGTATTCAACGTGATAACATCGTCGTTCATAGTCATCGGAGCTTTGTTGAGAATTCGGTGATCCAGAGCTTGTCTTCCAAATGGAGGATGGGAAATCTTGTCAAGCGGCCAGTCCAAAGATATTCTGATACCTTCCCTAATCTCGCTTGATGCTGCGCGAATGACCTCTGGCGTAAGCAAGTTGAGCCTACCCAGTTGATCATCAGGTCCCCAGAGACCCCAGGCATTGCCCGGAGGACCATTCTTGTCCAGGGGCAATTCATCGAAGGAAGGGATTTCTTTTGGCATCATGATGGTTTGCAAGAGTATGTTGGTTGAAGATTTCTTAGCCTACGGAGAATATTAGGCCTTAGAAGACTTACAGGAAGTTGGCCGACATGACTCGAAGACGATGAACCGCTAGCCCTACCACTAATGGATACGATTGCCCAAAACACGAAGGAGGCATCGCTTGGAAGAGAATTTACCCAAGTGATCGTAGTGATGCCAATCAGCAAGTTGATGCTGATCCTCTACCCCAGCTTCCCCGCGTCCATCCCCTTCCGGGGTATGCCAAGAGCTAACTTCCTACAGAAAAAGTTGCCCGCTGCGGGGATAAGGCAGGGGTGGATGAATGTTTCTCACGACACCAGCGGAAATAATCCGCATAAAGCTTTGTCGCGTGCCAGACCGTCGGGTCGTGCATTGTCCGAGGTTCGAGAACTCCCTTGATTGGCATTTAAGACGGCGACGAGTCTCTTATTGATTGGTCTTGGGTACAGGCGTTGCATCTTGATTGATATATGCTATAACCACTATGCGCAATCTTCTAGCAGTACGAGCTTCATCGCTCCAAGGGGAAGACATTCCTCGTGAGATTTATGGATTCCGACCTTATCTCCTTGCCATTTCGGCATCATGGGCCTGTAAGCTATTACTCATCTCAAATTTCATCACTGACATCTCCAGCTGCCATGTATGGCTACGATAGCGCATTCATTGGTGGAACTCTCAGTCTGCCATCCTTCCAACGAACATACGGTTTGGACACAGCAAGCGATTCTGCCAAAGCAAATCTGTCATCCAATATCGTGTCAACCTTCCAAGGTGGTGCATTCTTCGGATGCGCATCAAGCTTCCTTGTCGCTGAACGTTTCGGACGTCGACCGACTTTGATACTTGCCGCCATCATATTCTCCATCGGCGCTGCCCTACAGATGATTGGTCGCCTTGACTGTTTGTATGTCGGGCGAGCACTTACAGGTTGGGGCGTGGGCTCAAGTGCAATGATACTACCCATCTATGTCTCTGAATGCTCACCTGCCCTCATCCGTGGACGGCTTGTCGGGACATTCGAAGTCATGCTTCAAGCTGCACTGGTCTGTGGGTTCTGGGTGAACTATGGCGTCAATAGGAACATCAGCCCTGAAGGCAATATGCAATGGCATATTCCCGTCGCTGTTCAGTTCGTGCCAGCTGGCCTGTTGGTCATCTTTATGATGCCTATGATTGAGTCACCACGATGGTTGGTTTCCAAAGGTAAGCTGCAGGATGCCAGAAAGAACCTGAGCTGGGTTCGCAATCTTCCCCAAGATCATGAGTATATCGAGAAAGAGATGTCCATGATTGAGTTGGCCATTGAACATGAAATGTCATCGACAGGACAGAGAGGAAATTGGCGCCAGATCTTCTCAGAGTTATTCCAACCAGGCGTTCGTGGTCGAATTGTCTTATCTTGCGGACTGGTGTCGTTTCAGAACTTCACGGGGTGAGTCATGACTAAAGTCAGACGGAATAGAGCTAACAAGGGCAGTATCAACGCCATCAACTACTATTCCCCCACCATCTTCAAGTCAATCGGTTTCACTGGCACCTCTGTTGGCCTTCTCGCCACTGGCATCTTTGGTATCGTGAAGATGGCTGCTACGATGCTCTATGCTGCATTCTTGGTTGACAAGCTAGGAAGAAGACCGCTGCTACTGATAGGTGGCGTTGGCTCTGGTATCGCAATGTTCTACCTGGCCGGCTACTCCAAGGTGTCGGGCTCGTTTGAACATATTCCACCTATGGATGCTGGAGCAAAGACTGCCGTGGCTATGGTGTACATCTATGCTTTGTTCTACGGTATGAGTTGGAATGGCATCCCATGGCTCTTCACGTCAGAGATCATCCCAAACAGGGTCCGTACTCTGGGAATGGCGTTCTGCATCTGCGTTCAGTGGGTTACTCAGTTTATCGTGGTCTACAGCTTGCCGCATATGGTCATCGGGTAAGTCATGACCTTGACATGGCATTCGCATCTGCTAACTACTTAGTATTACCTATGGAACCTTCCTCTTCTTCGGTGCATGCACTGTTCTCGCAATCATCTTTGCATGGCTGTTTATCCCAGAGACAAAGGGAGTTCAGCTAGAGGATATGGATCTGCTCTTCGGACCTGACGTGCCCATCTTCGCGTCCCAGGCGAGGGACAACTATTTACAGGGTATCGCTGCTCGGGCCTTGGACGAGCGAGATGGGGAAAAGATGAAGGCCACTGAGATTGAGCATGTTTAATCAGTGGGTAGGATGTCATTCGTAAAAGGTTCACATTGAAAGTGGCTTCTAATGGAGATATACAACGGGTAATAGAAGATAGTGGAATAGTCGGAAGCATGACTAACGGAAACCCAGACTGGATGTATAGACTCAAATAGTTCCCTGGCCCCAGAAGACACCACGGCCGTTAGTTCCAACATAGACCAACCCCGCCTCGTTTCCACTTCCAGCCAGCTTGGCACTGTCTGCAGCACCAAAGCCCATAGAACCCTGCAGATCCGTCCAGGTCTTGCCAAGATCCGAGCTACCATACAACTTGCGCCCCGCAGATCCTGTTCCGAAAGCGTACACGTTCCAGTTGCTTCCAGAGCCCTTACCAAGAGCAATCTGCTCAGTCTTGCTAAGACCTGTAATCTTGGAAAAGGCGCTACCATAGTCTGTGCTGCGGAAGATGCCAGAATCGGTAGAGACCCAGACCTCTCCAGCCTTGGTAGGATGAGCGGCGATGTCTTTGACTGAGTTGGCTCCGTCGAGAGATCCACCAGTGGAGAAGCTTGAGGCTGTGTTGTTGGAGACGTAGAACTTTGAGCCTGATGCACCGTAGAAGTAGTCGTTGTCCTGCTTGTCACTAGCCACGAGGGCGCCGGTCGGTAGACTTGAGACGGAAGCGAAGCTGCCTTCGTTCTGAGATCTCAAGACATTTCTGTTCTCAGGAGACCAGAGGATCGTATCTCCATTGGCTGAGTATGAGATTGAACCTCCCTTGGGACCTTGCTCAGCAGCGCCATGAAGCTTCCACGATTTACCACCGTCAGAAGATAGCGCGACTTGGGGGTTGCTGTCACTGTTTCCAGCACGTACGACGTTACCGACCTTCTTGCCAGCGTAGTCAGCGCTACTAGATGTCGTGAACATTGGGTTGTCCCAGGCTGAGAGGGGAGATTTGCCGAGAACGCTCTTGGAGGCGAAGGTGAAACCGCTGTCGTCACCGACAGCGGCGAGAAGTTCACTTCCGCCGGGAGCAGACTTGACGTCAAGAACTGCGGTTTCTTCAATACCGTCGGCGAGAGACTCGATTGTGATGTTATGGACAGTATCCCACTTGGTCAAGTCATGGCCTCCGTAGAGTGTCAGGCCAGTGCCGTACAGCCAGTGGTCGCTGTCAAAAGGATCAATAGCCAGGGCTTCGACCATCCATCCCAACTTCTTGGTGTCAACTGAGATGAAGTTCTTGTAGATCCAAGGGGCCTTGGGCGTAGAGATGCTGTAGTGAAAATCAAGGTTGCCCTGAGCGTTATAATTCCAGAGCGTAGACCACGTTTTGCCAGAGTCAGTTGATCGGAAGAACTGAGCGTCGGGATACCAAGAGTTCAGTGAGGCAACAACAAGAGTACCCGTCTTCTGACGGTCGAGTGCAAGACCACCGAAACCGAAGTAGATATCTCCGGGTGGGGTGATGTCCTTCCAAGTATTGGCGGCAACATCATAGCGGTAAACGGCACCAGCAGTACCATCATATGGACCGCCTCCATTGCTGTAGGAGAGGTACAGAGCCTTCTCTTTTGGTGAAAACTGGCCTTTGTGGGGGAGGTATTTCACAGGCTGACCATCAACAGGCTTCCACGTCTTACCTGCATCAGTAGTAACATACACAGAAGCAGTCTTTGTATCAGCAACGCCAACGAAGATTCTCGACGTAGCGCCATTGACAAGAGACGAAGTAGAATCAAATGTGACGAAAGAAAGACCCTGGATATCACTGTTGTACCCAGAGCTGTCATTCGGATCGGCAACATAGGTACCAACGTTGGTGAAGGAGGTGACTTTGGAGAAGCTCTTACCACCATCTGTACTCTTCCAGAGACCATTGCCGCTTCGGGCTCCGAAATAGATGATGTTGGAGTTCTTGGGGTCAACGGCGAGACGCTCGCCCATGCCGCGGCCGGGCATGTTGCCGCCTACTTTGAAAGGGAGCTCAGTGAAGGACCATGTGGCGCCTTTGTCATTACTGATACCGATTGCTCCCTTGTTGGGGTCCCTGTGACAGCATTAGACCGGTGAAGTTCATGGGGAGATTTGTTTCAAGTGACCTACCATGAGTTGGTGTACAATCCAGCAGCGGTGAGGACCTTATTAGGGTTACTCGGGTCAAGAGCCAGAGCGTCAATACCCCAGCGACTCCTTCGAAGATGTTAGTACGGCCGTTCGAGTGTTGGATGAAAACATACCACGTCGCATCAACACCAGTGTTGTCGGTCAACGGTGTCCAAGAGTCATCCGCATTGAGACGATAAAGACCGCCGATGTCAGTTCGCGCGTATGCAACGCCCTTGGCAGTTGGATGGAACTCAATACCGGGCACGAAGCCGCCTCCACCGCCAAAACGGACATTCTGCCATTTAAGAGCAGCATGCGCAACGCTTGCTGAAGCAGCGAGGAGAGAGAACAGCTTCATGATGAAGTCAGTGAATGACGAATGGCACTGTATGGACACGAGATCTGGACTTCATATTTGAGGAATTATAGGCGTCTTTTATACGAGCGCTTTGAGGTGACGTGATAGTTTGGTCCTGCTCTTATTTGCAGGTTTCGGATATGAAGCCTCCGTGACGAAACAGGACGACGCAGGGGTATGAGGGTCATCAAGCCCCGAGCATGCTCAAAATTGAATGGATTGCGAGACTTTTTTATTCATCGCCGTGTTCAATCTACGGCACTTATATATTTTCCACCTACCAGACGACGCTTGTGCCTCACATTGATGATCGGTGGTGGCATGTTCAGATGAGAGTGCCAGTCTCGGGCCGTCATATACCGCCGTTTATCCAAGAATGGCAATTGTTGGTTTTGTGCCGCATACGTGCTAAATCCATGCCAATACTTCCGGAACTTCGGCACGAGTTGCAGCGGCTCACGTGTGCCAAGTTGATATACCAAAGGATAGTGGGTAGATCTGCGTCCGCAAGAGGTTGTTTAAAGACCCAAAGTCAGAATCTTTCCGTTCTATAGTAATACCAGTAAGCTTTTTTTTTTAAATAAATTCAATAAAAAGATAGCTTAAAATAAAGTATTTATAAAAAGTATTTATATAATATTAAAATAAAAGAAATTCAATTCATTAAATATTTAATACTTATTAGTAATTATAAATCAAAACTAACTCATAATTAAGTAAGAATATGTAAAGCAGGAACAAGTAATTAAATCTTAAGAGTATAGATAGGTAAATAAAAACTAGATCAGCTATA